>JAYEVF010000087.1:0-144309 GCA_036346355.1 Rhipidocladum racemiflorum | reverse complement strand
ACTGAGCCACAGAGCCACTGAGCCACTGGGCCACTGAGCCTGGGCCACAGGCCTGAGGCCTGGGCCACTGAGCCACTGGGCCACAGGCCACTGAGGCCACAGGCCACTAGGCCACTGGGCCACTGGGCCACTGGGCCTAAGGCCACTGGGCCACTGGGCCACCTCAGGCCTGGGCCTAGGCCACAGGCCACCAGGCCTGGGCCACAGGCCTGGGCCACTGAGGCCACTGGGCCAGGCCACTGAGCCTGGGCCTGGGCCTAGGCCTGGAGCCACTGGGCCCTGGGCCTGGGCCACTGGGCCTGGGCCCTGGGCCCTGCCTGGGCCACAGCCACAGGCCACAGGCCAGGCCACTGAGCCTGAGCCACAGGCCACTGAAGCCACTGGGCCACTGGGCCACTGAGCCTGGGCCACACAGGCCACTGGGCCACTGGCCTCAGGCCTGAGGCCACTAGGCCACAGGCCACTGGGCCACTGAGGCCACTGGGCCTAGGCCACAGGCCTGGGCCTGAAGGCCACTGGGCCACTGGGCCACTGAGCCACTGGGCCACTGAGCCACAGGCCTGAGCCAGGGCCTGAGCCACTGCAGGCCACTGAGGCCACTGAGCCCTGGCCACAGGCCACTGAGCCACTGGGCCACTGGCCTGGGCCACAGGCCTGGGCCTGGGCCTGGCCTGAGGCCACTGGGCCACTGGGCCACTGGGCCACTGGGCCTGGGCCTGAGGCCACTGGGCCACTGGGCCTGAGGCCTGGGCCACTGGGCCACTGGGCCACTGAGCCACTGAGGCCTGGGCCTGGGCCACTGACAGGCCCTGGGCCACTGAGCCACTGGGCCACAGGCCACTGGGCCTGGGCCTGGGCCACTGGGCCACTGGGCCACTGGGCCACTGAGCCCTGAGCCTGGGCCTGGGCCACAGGCCTGGGCCTGGGCCACTGGGCCACTGGGCCTGGGCCTGGCCCTGGGCCCTGGGCCACAGGCCACTGGGCCACAGGCCCTGAGCCACTGGGCCTGGGCCACTGGGCCTGGGCCACACAGGCCACTGGGCCACTGAGCCACTGAGCCTGGGCCACAGGCCACTGGGCCACTGAGGCCACTGGGCCACTGGAGGCCACTGGGCCACTGAGCCCTGGGCCACTGGGCCACTGGGCCTGAGGCCTGGGCCACTGAGGCCTAGGCCACTGGGCCTGGGCCTGGGCCTGGGCCACAAGGCCTGGCCACTGGGCCACTGAGCCACTGGGCCTGGGCCTGGGCCACTGGGCCTGGGCCCTGGGCCACTGAGCCACTGGGCCTGGCCTGAGCCTGGGCCACTAGGCCTGGGCCTGGGCCACTGGGCCACTGAGCCTGGGCCACTGGGCCACAGGCCACTGGGCCTGGCCTGGCCACTGAGCCACTGGGCCACTGGGCCACAGGCCACTGGGCCACTAGGCCTGGGCCTGGGCCTGGGCCACTGAGCCACAGGCCTGGGCCACCAGGCCACTGGGCCTGGGCCTGAGCCACTGGGCCTGGGCCAGGCCTGGGCCTGGGCCTGGGCCACAGGCCACTGAGCCTGGCCTGGGCCACTGGGCCTGGGCCACTGGGCCACTGAGCCTGGGCCACTGAGCCTGGGCCACAGGCCTGGGCCTGGGCCTGGGCCTGGGCCTGGGCCACAGGCCACTGGGCCTGGGCCAGGCCTGGGCCACTGGGCCTGGGCCACTGGGCCTGGGCCTAGGCCACTGGGCCACAGGCCTGGGCCTGGGCCTGAGCCACTAGGCCTGGGCCTGGGCCACTGGGCCTGGGCCACAGGCCTGGGCCACTGGGCCACTGAGCCACAGGCCTGAGCTGGCCTGGGCCACTGGGCCACAGGCCTGGGCCACTGGGCCTGAGGCCTGGGCCTGAGCCACTGAGCCACTGGGCCACTGGGCCACTGGGCCACTGGGCCTGGGCCACAGGCCTGGGCCTGGGCCACTGGGCCTGGGCCTGAGGCCACTGGGCAGGCCTGGGCCTGGGCCCTGGGCCTGGGCCTGGGCCTGGGCCACTGGGCCTGGGCCACAGGCCACTGGGCCACTGGGCCTGGGCCACTGGGCCCTAGGCCACTGGGCCGGCCTGGGCCTGGGCCACTGGGCCACTGGGCCTGGGCCCTGGAGGCCACAGGCCTGGGCCACTGGGCCACAGGCCTGGGCCTGGGCCTGGGCCCTGGGCCTGGGCCTGGGCCTGGGCCACTGGGCCACTGGGCCTGAGCCACTGGGCCACAGGCCACAGAGCCACAGGCCTGAGCCTGGGCCTGAGCCTGGGCCACTGGGCCACTGGGCCTGGGCCTGAGCCACTGGGCCACTGGGCCTGGGAGCCACTGGCCTGGGCCACAGGCCTGGGCCTGAGCCTGGGCCACAGGCCACTGAGGCCTGGCCTGGGCCACTGGGCCTGGGCCACTGGGCCACT
The DNA here is from genome assembly GCA_036346355.1 of Rhipidocladum racemiflorum. NCBI lineage: Eukaryota > Viridiplantae > Streptophyta > Magnoliopsida > Poales > Poaceae > Rhipidocladum > Rhipidocladum racemiflorum. The sequence goes on along the minus strand of JAYEVF010000087.1, from coordinate 141,896 downwards.
GAGCCACAGGCCTGGGCCTGGGCCACTGGGCCTGGGCCTGGGCCTGGGCCCTAGGCCTGGGCCTGAGCCTGGGCCTGAGCCTGGGCCTGAGGCCCTGGTACTGGCCACTGGGCCTGAGCCACAGGCCACTGGGCCACTGAGCCTGGCCCTGGGCCTGAGCCACTGGGCCACTGGGCCACAGGCCCTGAGGCCACTGGGCCTGGGCCACTGGGCCACAGGCCACTGGGCCTGGGCCTGGGCCACTGGGCCTGAGCCACTGGGCCTGGCCTGAGCCACAGGCCTGGGCCACTGGGCCTATGGCCACAGGCCTGGGCCTGGGCCACTGGGCCACTGGGCCTGGGCCACTGGGCCTGAGCCTGGAGCCACAGGCCACTGAGGGCCACAGGCCTGGGCCACTGGGCCTGAGGCCACTGAGCCTGGGCCTGGGCCACAGGCCACTGGGCAGGCCTGGGCCACTGGGCCTGGGCCACAGGCCACTGGGCCTGAGGCCTGGGCCACTGGGCCACTGGCCTGGGCCACAGGCCTGGGCCACTGGGCCTGGGCCACTGGGCCACTGGGCCTGAGCCACAGGCCACTGAGCCACTGGGCCAGGCCACAGGCCACTGGGCCTGGGCCACAGGCCTGAGCCTGGGCCTGGGCCACAGGCCTGGGCCTGAGCCTGGGCCCTGAGCCAGGGCCACTGAGCCACTGGGCCTCAGGCCTAGGCCTGGGCCACTGGGCCTGAGCCAGGCCACTGAGCCTGGGCCTGGGCCTGGGCCTGGGCCTGAGCCACAGGCCTGCCTGGGCCTGGGCCAGGCCACTGAGCCTGGGCCTGGCCAGGCCTGGGCCACTGGGCCTGGGCCACTGGGCCTGGGCCTGAGGCCTGGGCCACTGGGCCTGGGCCTGGGGCCTGGGCCTGGGCCACTGAGCCTGGGCCACTGGGCCACTGGGCCACTGACCTGGGCCTGGGCCTGCAGGCCCTGGGCCACAGGCCCTGGGCCTGGGCCTGAGGCCTGAGCCACTGGGCCTGGGCCTGGGCCCTGGGCCACTGGGCCTGGGCCTGGGCCTGAGCCTGCAGGCCCTGGGCCTGGGCCAGGCCTAGGCCTGGGCCTGGGCCACTGAGGCCTGGGCCACAGGCTGCAGGCCTGGGCCTGGGCCTGGGCCACAGGCCTGGGCCACTGGGCCTGGGCCTGGCCTGGGCCACTGGGCCTGAGCCTGGGCCTGCAGGCCACTGAGGCCACTGGGCCTGGGCCTGGGCCACTGGGCCTAGGCCACTGGGCCACAGGCCTGGGCCACTGGGCCTGGGCCACTGAGCCACTGAGCCAGGCCTGGGCCACTGAGCCACAGGCCACTGGGCCACTGGGCCTGGGCCTGGGCCTGGGCCACTGAGCCTGGGCCTGGGCCACTGGGCCACTGGGCCTGGGCCACTGAGGCCACTGGGCCCTGGGCCACTGGGCCACTGGGCCACTGGGCCACAGGCCACTGGGCCTGGGCCTGGGCCACCTGAGCCTGGGCCACTGAGGCCTGGGCCACTGGGCCACTGGGCCTGGGCCACAGGCCTGGGCCACTGGGCCACTGGGCCTGGGCCACTGGGCCTGGGCCACTGGGCCTGGGCCACTGGGCCTGGGCCTGGGCCTGGGCCTGGGCCAGGCCTGAGCCTGGGCCACTGGGGCCCTGGGCCTGGGCCTCAGGCCTGGGCCACTGAGGCCACTGGGCCTGGGCCACCAGGCCACTGAGCCACTGGGCCTGGGCCACAGGCCTGGGCCACTGAGCCACAGGCCTGAGCCTGGGCCACTGGGCCTGGGCCCTGGGCCACTGGGCCTGGGCCACTGGGCCACAGGCCACTGGGCCACTGGGCCTGGGCCTGGCCACTGGGCCCTGAGCCTGGGCCTAGGCCACTGAGCCTGGGCCACTGGGCCTGGGCCTGGGCCTGGGCCACTGAGCCCTGGGCCACTGGGCCTGGGCCTGGGCCTGGGCCACTGAGCCTGAGCCACTGGGCCTGGGCCACTGGGCCACTGGGCCACTGGGCCACTGAGGCCACTGGGCCCTGAGCCTGGGCCACAGGCCTGGGCCACTGGGCCTGGGCCTGGGCCTGGGCCACTGAGCCTGCAGGCCACTGGGCCACTGGGCCTGGGCCCTGGGCCTGGGCCTGGGCCACTGGGCCTGGGCCACTGGGCCTGGGCCACTGGGCCACTGGGCCTGGGCCACTGGGCCTGGGCCACAGGCCTGAGCCTGAGCCTGGGCCACTGAGCCTGGCCTGGGCCTGGGCCTGAGGCCACTGGGCCTGGGCCACTGGGCCTGGGCCTGGGCCTGGGCCACAGGCCACTGGGCCTGGGCCTGGGCCTGGGCCACTGGGCCTGGGCCACTGGGCCTGGGCCCTGGGCCACTGGGCCTGGGCCACTGAGGCCTGGGCCACTGGGCCTGGGCCACTGAGCCACAGGCCAGGCCACTGGGCCACTGAGCCTGGGCCTGGGCCTGGGCCTGGGCCACTGGGCCTGGGCCACTGGGCCACTGAGGCCTGAGGCCTGGGCCTGGGCCTGGGCCCTGGGCCTGAGCCACTGGGCCACAGGCCACTGGGCCCTGGAGCCTGAGCCACAGGCCTGCCCTGAGGCCACTGGGCCTGGGCCACAGGCCTGGGCCTGGGCCTGAGCCTGAGCCAGGCCTGAGCCTGGGCCTGGGCCACTGGGCCTGGGCCACTGGGCCACTGGCCTACCTGGCCTGGGCCACAGGCCTGGGCCTGGGCCTGAGCCTGGGCCACTGGGCCTGAGCCTGGGCCACTGGGCCTGGCCACTGGGCCTGAGGCCCTGGGCCTCAGGCCACTGGGCCACAGGCCTGAGCCTGGGCCACAGGCCTGGGCCTGGGCCACTGGGCCACAGGCCAGGCCTGGGCCACAGGCCACCAGGCCTGGGCCTGGCCTGAGCCCTGGGCCACTGACCTGGGCCACTGGCCTGAGCCACTAGGCCTGGAGCCACTGGGCCACTGAGGCCTGGGCCTGAGCCTGGGCCACTGGGCCACAGGCCACTGAGCCACTGGCCTGGGCCTGAGCCACTGGGCCACTGGGCCACAGGCCAGGCCACTGAGGCCACTGGGCCCTGGGCCTAGGCCTGGGCCAGGCCTGGGCCTGGGCCTGAGGCCTGGGCCACTAGGCCTGGCCTGGGCCACAGGCCTGAGCCACTGGGCCTGAGCCACTCAGGCCACTGGGCCTGACCTGAGCCTGAGGCCTGGGCCACTGGCCTAGGCCTGGGCCACTGAGCCCTGGGCCACTGAGCCTGCAGGCCTGGAGCCTGAGGCCACTGGGCCTGAGCCACAGGCCTGGGCCTGGGCCACAGGCCTGGGCCACCTGAGCCCTGAGGCCCTGGGCCTGGGCCACAGGCCTGGGCCACTGAGGCCACTGAGCCTGAGCCTAGGCCACTGGGCCACTGGCCACTGCAGGCCTGGGCCACAGGCCTGGGCCTGAGGCCACAGGCCTGGGCCACTGGGCCTGGGCCACTGGGCCTGAAGCCACTGAGCCACTGAGCCAGGCCACAGGCCACTGGGCCTGGCCTGGGCCTGAGGCCACTGGGCCACACAGGCCTGGGCCTGGGCCACTGAGCCTGGGCCACTGGGCCACTGGGCCACTGGGCCTGGGCCTGAGGCCTGGGCCTGGGCCTGGGCCTGGGCCACTGGGCCTGAGCCACTGAGCCACTGGGCCACTGGGCCTGGGCCACAGGCCACTGAGCCTGAGCCTGGGCCCTGGGCCACTGGGCCAGGCCACTGGGCCTGGGCCACTGGGCCTGGGCCAGGCCACTGAGCCTGGGCCACAGGCCACTGGGCCACTGAGCCTGGGCCTGGGCCACACAGGCCACTGAGCCACTGGGCCACTGAGCCACTGAGCCACTGGGCCTAGGCCACTGGGCCACTGGGCCACAGGCCACTGAGCCTGAGGCCACAGGCCTAGGCCTGGGCCTGGCCTGGGCCACTGAGCCACAGGCCCTGGGCCACTGGGCCACTGAGCCTGGGCCACTGGCCACTGGCCACTGAGCCTGAGCCACTGGGCCTGAGGCCACTGGGCCACTGGGCCTGAGCCTGGGCCACTGGAGGCCTGGGCCCTAGGCCTGAGGCCTGGGCCTGGGCCACTGGGCCTGGGCCAGGCCTGGGCCTGAGGCCTGGGCCTGGGCCTGGGCCTGGGCCACTGAGCCACTAGGCCCTGGGCCACTGAGGCCACTGAGCCTGGGCCACAGGCCTAGGCCACTGGGCCTGGGCCAGGCCACTGGGCCACTGAGCCTAGGCCTGGGCCACTGGGCCCTGGGCCACTGGGCCACTGGGCCTGGGCCTGAGCCACTGAGCCTGAGCCACTGGGCCACTGGGCCACTGAGCCTGAGGCCACAGGCCTGAGGCCACTGAGGCCTAGGCCACTGGGCCACTGAGGCCACTGGGCCTGAGCACAGGCCACTGGGCCACTGAGCCACAGGCCACTGGGCCTGGGCCACAGGCCCTGGGCCACTGGGCCTGAGCCACAGGCCTAGGCCTGGGCCTGGGCCACTGGGCCTGGGCCTGGGCCTGGGCCACTGAGCAGGCCACTGGGCCTGGGCCACAGGCCCTGGGCCTGGGCCACAGTGGGCCACAGGCCTGGGCCTGGGCCTGGGCCAGGCCTGGGCCTGGGCCACTGAGGCCACTGAGGCCACTGGGCCTGGGCCTGAGCCTGGGCCACAGGCCTGAGCCTGGGCCTAGGCCACTGGGCCTGCAGGCCACTGGGCCACTGGCCACTGAGCCAGGCCAGGCCTGGGCCACTGGGCCCTAGGCCTGAGCCTGGGCCACTGAGGCCTGGGCCTGGGCCACAGGCCTGGGCCTGAGGCCAGGCCACTGGGCCTGGGCCACTGAGCCACTGGGCCTGGGCCACTGGGCCACAGGCCTGAGGCCTGGGCCTGGGCCTGGGCCTGGCCTGGGCCTGGGCCCTGGGCCTGGGCCTGGGCCACAGGCCACTGGGCCACTGGGCCTGAGCCACTGGGCCACTGAGCCACTGAGCCTGAGCCACAGGCCACAGGCCACTGGGCCTGGGCCTGGGCCACTGGGCCCTGGGCCTGAGCCTGGGCCACTGGGCCACAGGCCTGAGCCACTGGGCCTGGGCCTGACCTGGGCCTGGGCCACTGGAGCCACTCAGGCCTGGCCACTAGGCCACAGGCCACTGGGCCACAGGCCACTGAGCACCAGGCCTGGGCCACTGGGCCACTGGGCCTGGGCTGGCCACAGGCACTGAGCCTGGGCCACAGGCCACTGGGCCCTGGGCCCTGGGCCTGCAGGCCACTAGGCCGCAGGCCTGGGCCTGGGCCACTGGGCCACTGGGCCACTGGGCCTGAGCCACTGAGCCACTGAGGCCACTGGGCCACTGAGCCACTGGGCCACACAGGCCACTGGGCCCTGGGCCACTGGCCAGGCTGGGCCCTGGGCCTAGGCCCTGGCCCTAGCCTGGGCCCCAGGCAAACCTGAGCCACAAACCTGAGGCCGCAGGCCTGGGCCACTGAGCCACTGAAGCCACAGGCCACTGGGCCTAGGCCACTGAGGCCACTGACCCCCTGGGCCTCAAAGCTGGGCCACTGAGCCACAGGCCCTAGGCCTGGGCCACTGGGCCACTGGGCCACTGAGCCTGGGCTACCTGAGGCCTGAGCCACACAGGCCACTGGGCCACTGAGCCACAAGCCCTGACATAGGCCACTGAGGCCAGGCCTAGGCCTGGGCGCACAGGCCTGGGTGCAGGCCTGAGCTGCACAGGCCTGGGCCACTGAGGCCACCAGGCCCTGGGCCACTGAGTACAGGCCTGAGCCTGGGCCACTGGGGCCCTGGGCCACTGAGGCCACTGGGCCACTGGGCCACTGGGCCACTCAGGCCCTGGGCCTGAGCAAGGACCTGGGCCTAGGCCACTGGAGGCCACTGGGCCTGGGCCACTGGGCCACTGGGGCCCTGAGCCTGGGCCACTGGGCCTAGGCCTGAGGCCACTGGGCCACTGGGCGCAGGCCACTGGTACTGGGCCTGGGCCACTGAGCCTAGGCCACTGGAGCCACTGGGCCTGGGCCACTGGGCCTGGTACACAGGCCACTGAGCCCTGGGCACAGGCCTGGGCCACTGGGCCATGGGCCCTGGGCCTGGTACAGGCCCTGGGCCTGGGCCACTGAAGCCCTCAGGCCCTGGGCAGGCCACTCACCTGGGCCACAGGCCTGGGCCACTGAGCCTGAGCCCTGTGCCTGCAGGCCACTGGGCCACTGAGCCACTGGGCCTGAGCCACTGCAGGCCACTGAGCCACTCAGGCCACTGAGCCACTGAGCCACCAGGCCTGGGCCTGCAGGCCACTGAGCCTGACACTGAGCCTGGGCCACAAGACCACTGAGCCACTGAGCCACTGGCCTGGGCCACAGGCCTGAGCCACTGAGCCACTGTTAGCCACAGGCCACAGGCCACTGGGCCTGGGCCTGGGCCCACAGGCCTGGGCCCTGGGCCTGGGCCTGGGCCTGGAAGCCGCTGAGCCTGAGCCACTAGGCCAGGCCTAGGCCACTGGGCCAGGCCTAGGCCACTGGGCCTGGGCCACACAGGCTGGCCACTGGGCCACTGAGCCCTAGGCCACAGGCCTGGAGCCACAAGGCCATGAGCCACAGAGCCTGGGCCTGGGCCTGAGCCTAGGCCTGGGCCCTGGGCCACTGAGCCACTGAGGCCCTGGGCCACCAGGCCACTGGGCCACTGGAGGCCTGGGCCAGGCCTGAGGCCACTGAGCCACTGAGCCACTGAGCACACAGGCCACCACTGAGCCACTGCCAGGCCTGGGCCACTGAGGCCTAGGCCCTGGGCCACAGGGCCCTGAGCCACTGAGCCACTGGGCCTGAGCCTCAGGCCTGGGCCACTGGGCCACTGAGCCACTGGGCGCTGGGCCACTGAGCCACTGAGCCTAGGCCCTGGGCCCTGGACCTAGGCCGCAGGCCTGACAGGCCACTGGGCCCTGGGCCTGGGCCTTTAGGCCTGGGCCTGGGCCACAAGGCCACTGAGCCTGAGCCACTGGCCACTGAGCTGAGGCCACCTGAGGCCACTGGGCCACAGGCCACTGGGCCACTGCTCAGGCCACTGAGCCACCAGGCCTCAGGCCTGCACTGAGCCACTGGTACTGAAGGCCTGCTGGCCACAGGCCACTGGGCCACTGGGCCACTGAGCCTGAGGCCACAGGCCTGGGCCACTGAGCCACAGGCCCTGGGCCACTGGGCCACAGGGTACCCTGAGGCCCACTGAGCCACTGAGCCACTGGGCCACTGAGCCACAGGCCTGGGCCACTGAGCCTGGGCCACGCAGGCCCTGGAGGCCACTGGGCCACTGGGCCACTGGGCCTGAGCCACAGGCCACTGGGCTGCAGGCCTGAGCCACCAGGCCTGGGCCTGGGCCACTGAGCCACTGAGCCCTGAAGCCTAGGCCACTGGGCCTGGGCCACTGAGCCTGAGGCCACAGGCCACTGAGCCACAGGCCTCAGGCCACTGAGCCTGCAGCCACTGGGCCACTGAGCCACAGGCCACTGAGCCACTGAGGCCCTAGGCCTGGGCCACCTGGGCCACTGGGCCACAGGCCTAGGCCTGAGCCACTGAGGCCTGGGCCACTGAGCCACTCAGGCCTGGGCCACTGGGCCTAGGCCACAGGCCACTGGGCCACTGGGCCACTGAGCCACTGGGCCACTGGCCTGGGCCCACTGAGCCACAGGCCACTGGGCCACAGGCCTGAGCCAAGGCCACTGAGCCTGAGGCCACAGGCCACTGAGCCACTGGGCCACTGAGCCTGAGCCACTGAGGCCGCTGAGCCACTGGAGTTTCCTCAGGCCACTGAGCCACAGGCCACTGAGGCCTGAGCCACTGACCACTGGGCCACTGGGCCCTGGGCCACTGGGCCTGGGCCACTGGGCCCTGGAGCAGGCCACTGAGCCTGAGCTGGGCCTGGGCCTAGGCCCCTGGGCCTGGGCCACTGAGCCTGGGCCTGAGCCACTGGGCCACTGAGCCACAGGCCTAAGGCCTAAAGGCCCTAAACCACAAGCCACTAAACCACAAACCACTAAACCTAAACCACAAACCACTAAACCTAAACCTAAACCTAAACCTAAACCCTAAACCCTAAACCCTAAACCCTAAACCCTAAACCCTAAACCCTAAAACCCTAAACCCTAAACCCTAAAACCCTAAACCCTAAACCCTAAACCCTAAACCCTAAACCCTAAACCCTAAACCCTAAACCCTAAAACACGATCCAAACTCCTTTTGGCTAGAGTTGGAGTCATTTTGAACAACGTGTGTGATGTTTGCGAGTGCTTCAAACAGTTGGTATCAGAGCGGGGTTCAGGTCCGTGGTGTAAGAATTTAGTGTCATGCTATAGGGTACAACTAAAATGTGATGTGGAATAACTTAGAAACATGGCTTAGGTCTTAACTAAAACTTTGTTATAGGATAGCAACATTAAAACTTGTAAAAGTGGTATAACTAATCTAAAATTTGACACACTTGGTTGCACAGTAGGATAGGGTTGATTTAGGACTAGTGGACCACTTGGTGGTTGCTAGTAATTGCTTTTCCTTTTCGAAATGTATGGATCTTTTGTCGCTGATCTATGAGCGAGTTGAGTCAACCGTAGCATTTTGTTCGGTTGTTACTGTTCTTGCGGGTTTTAAGAACTTTGGTTTTAAAGAAAGCCTTCCCTTTTGATATTAGTGGTGGGTATTGGTCTTTTGTAAAAGATAAATCTTTTGCATGGTTTTAAACCCCGTTTGTTCAAACAGTGGGTTGTCCTGGAGTGTAGTGTCTCACTTGGTTCGCGTCGTCTTGATTACGGCGAACCATAGTAGAGAGGTTGTTGTGTGAAAACACTTTTGTGTGCGGGAGATCGTGAGACTGCATGGTGTACGCAAGACCATTTTTCGGATCGGGATGCGAAGTTCGTCTCCAAGTTCTGGGAGAGTTTGCAGAGTGCTTTGGGTACGCAGCTTCGCCTTAGTACCGCTTTTCACCCTCAGACAGATGGGCAGTCTGAGCGTACCATCCAAACTTTGGAGGACATGCTCAGGGCCTGTGTGATGGCTTGGAAGGGTAGCTGGGAAGACCATTTGCCCCTTGCAGAGTTTGCTTACAATAACAGCTATCATTCCAAAGATCCGTCTGCTCCTTATGAAGTCTTGTATGGCCGGAAGTGCGGATCGCCACTTTGTTGGGATGCTGTGGGCGAGAGAGCTATTCTTGGACCGAATTGGGTGCAGCAGATCGTTGATCGTGTGTCGGAGGTTCGGCGAGAACCTTCTCGCATGACTGAGCGCAGAAATGCTATCTTGATGTGGCGGCGAGACTTGGAGTTTGAGGTGGGTGATAACGTACTCTTGCAGTATCTCCCACCAAGGGTGTGGTGCGTTTTGGCACCAAAGGAAAGCTCACCCAAGGTATGTTGGGCCTTTTCCTATCCTCGTCAGAGTTGGCGAGTTGGCCTATCGCCTAGAGCTCTAGGAATCCATGCAAGGTGTGCATAATGTGTTCCATGTCTCGATGTTGAAGAAATACTTGTATGATCCGGAGTTGGTGGTTCCATTGGAACCATTAGTGCTCAATGAGGACCTCACCTTCGAGTCCCGTCCCCGTGGAAATTCTCGGGGACTTCGTGAGGCGAGTGATGAAGAACAGGACGTTTAAGTTTGTCAAGGTCCTGTGGTCACATCAGACCGAGAGAGAAGCGACTTGGGAGCTGGAATCTCGCATGCGCGAGAAGTATCCCGAGCTTTTCGCCTCAGGTATGTGATGTGAAAACCTAGCTATCTTTGGTTTTGCTGGGTTTCGTGTTGGTGCGTTTAGATTCGAGGTCGAATCCTGTTGAAGGGGGGAAGAATGTAACACCTCGGAGTGTCGTAATCTTATACAATGTGAATGTTGAGGACAAAAAAAAAACTTATGGAATGTGGAATTTAGGTTAAAACCCTTCGGTAGAGGTTTACTCGCGTTTTTGGGCCGGTTGAAGTGTTATGTCGCCACGGAGTGTCGTATCCTTAATTATGGAGCATGATGAGGCTATAAACATTATGAGATGTGGAAATAAGGTTAAAACCATAGGAATTGGAGGTTGATAAGCTTTTAGGGCCGTTTAGGGCCGTTTTGAGTTTTGGGCCTTCGAGGAGTTTTGGGCCTTGGTGGGCTTTGGTGGGATGGATTAGGTCTCCGTAACGGACTAGAATTGGGTGTGGGGGCTGGTAAAAGGGGTTTCCCTGCCCTTTGGGGCGTTCACCCTGCTGCCTTTGCGCCCCTTGAGGCCTTGGTGCGCCCCCCTCACCTCCCCCCACTTGCCAAGCCCTAACCGCCCCTTCCCTTTGAGCCTTGCGCCTCCCCCTTGCTCTCCTCCATTGCCCCACCTCTCCACCACCTCTCCTCCACCCCCTTGCTGCCCTAGGGTGGTCTCCACACCTCTGCGCCTTGTGGATCCATCCGTTGGAGCGAGGAGCGAGGAGCGAGGAGCGAGGAGCGAGGAGCGTGGAGCGAGGAGCGATTCGCGAGGAGATCTATTGGAGTTTTGTGCATCGGGCAAAGGTATGATCTTGGGGATCCTTGGGATTGATCTAGGTACTGTTATTAGGATGTTTATCAAGTTTTTAGATCAATTGGAGGTGTTGGTTTGAAGTAATTTGGGTTAGATCTAAACTTGTCCACGTTTCTGTTTTCGGGCAGATTGAGCAGTCGAGCTAGGGTTCGAGTTTTCGTCAATTTAGATTTCGAATATGACCGTACGGACTTCTAGTAAGTTGTAGATAATTTAATTATCTTTCCGTGGACGTAAAGCACGTTAAATTCAGATCAGCCGTTTGAAAGTTATGGCCGTTTTACCGAGCGCCTAAAAATCTGTGACGCGATTGGAACAGATCTCGGTAATCTGTAGATTGAACAACTTTAGAGGCCGAATCAGTCTTTCCTTATACCTAGAGAAAGTTGGAAAATTTCCTAAGCTACGCGAGGACGTACTCGTTTAATTGATTCGGAGTCCCAGAACTCAAGTTATGCCTTTCGCAAGGCTGCTGTCCCGACGGGAAAGAACCTCTGTTTTTAGGTTTCGCGAGTAGTTGGCAATGTCGGGTTAGATGGGGGTTTGCGTACTGTTTTGTGGGCATAAATGTGAGTGTGTGATACCTATGTGCAGGTGGTGTGATCCCGGGAGTGCCCTCTTCTTCCCGCCAATCCGTCGCACGTGGTTGAGGCAAGTGTGTTGTGATGGATAGCGAGTTGTAGGTTGCATGTTGAGATTAGATGGAATTGTTTACATGATATATGTCCACTTGCCATGTGTTAATGAATGATATGATATGATGAGCATGTTTAACATATTATGATGCCATGTGTTAATATGTGAATTAAATATGATAATTGGCATGGTTGCATGCATGTCATGAGATAGGGCGAGGGCGGTGAGAAAGTCTTAACTAGTCAGGCAAGGTCGGTGAGAAAGTTATGACTAATCCGAACGCCATTGAGTAAGTCCTATGTCGTGATTCCATCCACGTGGTGTTTAGGCGAGTAGGCACCCTCCATCTTCGGGATGGAAGGGAGGAAAGGAGTGCACACCGACGGTGTGTACTTCCCATACGGTATGAGGTTCGGAGGGTCGAGGAGCATTGCATTACATCGCATACAAATTGATGATGATATTGATAAGTAATCATGAATGAGATGATATACATGATGGAAGATGTTATTGCCATGTAGTTATGCTTGTTGTCCATTGCAATATGCTTGCTGAGTTTTCGAACTCACGCTTGTGTTTTCTTGTTTTTAGGTACCATGTGAGCGGCATACGGAAAGGGGAATAGTTACACATATACAAGTAGCTTCAATCATTTTGATTCATAAGTCATTCCATTAGTTTTATAATAAATTGCGTGTGATGGTCATTGAATTAAGGCTTAGCTTGGTTTATGAGAGTTTTATTGTTCGTTGGACACTTGGAACCTTAAGAGCTTAATGTTAGTCTTTTATTGTTGTTAAGACTTCATTTATTGCTGTTTTAGATGTTCCTCTTATTGCCATATAATGCTATATTCTTGCTGTTCCTTAAATTCATGATAAATCAAAGGAGGTGCTGCCGAAATCTCGGTTTTTAGCCTATGCACCTTTGCTGGAATTTTATGTTAAATGTGGTATTTAGTTGTTGTTTAGCTTATGATTGGTAGCATTCGGGCATAATAAATGCCGGGGTGTTATTTCTACTACTATACTACCGCAGAAATTAAGAGTGGAAGTGTCATTTTAGAACGAAAATTACCATTATGAAGGTACCATTTGTTAGTCTGACATAGGAAGCAAAGGATCTATCGGTTGTTCCTGCTGCTACTGTCAGCATCCATGGTGCAAGGTTAGTTGCTGAGCCTTGGATCCCAGCATTCCCTGCAGAAGAAACGACCAGTATTCCGTTGCTTGTTGCTTGGAGACATGAACTTGATGGCACTTTTAGTTGAGCCACCTTCTTCTGTTTGGTATCCATCGAGGTAATACCTACCTCCTATTATCTTCCTATAATATTAGGGCAGGTGCCTGAATTTATGAAATCAATACAGATAATGTGAGTGAATCTGGAAGCTTGTCGATTACCTGTTACAGGTGAAATTTGATGGTGAATTTGCCTCTCCTCCCTGGCATTGCCCTCTCCATCTTGTAGGAACTGGAGGCATTCCATGATCACTGAAACTAGGGGATTCTGGCCATATTCCTAAAAAAGAGGTACACACACCGAGTAAAAAGTTTATTAAAAGCTCGTGATTTTCTGATGTGTCAATCTGAAGGCATCTTTCTCATTTCTGGGAGTACTATTCTGGACGAACAATCATTTGATGTGTAAGGTAAACATGATGATGGAAACACCTCATGACCAAAAATTCCGAATGCAAGCTCAGGATAGAAACAAATGCTAGTCCATTAAACCATATGTAGGACATGCATATGCTACACTGGTAGCGCCCAAAACCCATCTAAATCTAATCCTGCAACGCTGACATGTCTTGTTGGCGGTTTTAAGGCTAAACAGACAAGTAGACAACTGGAATAATTGGTGAAAGAACACAAAAAATCTTGTACACTAACCAAAAGAGGACAATGCAGAATGAATATACAAAATTGCAGTTTACCTCACCTGTGTCAATGAATCCAACGATAACATTCTCCTGCTTCTTGGTTGATAATCCAGGGACATCAGCCGCTGCATTGGTGGACAAGCCCATGAAATCCCACGAATGAGTGGTGTGGAGGCTCCGCTTTGTGTTCGGGAACACCGAGACGACACCGGACATCTCTGGAGAAATGCGCACCAGACTTAACCTTCAGTCTCACCGGCACCACCACTGGACTTGCTGCCAGGCTGATACAGATAGCAATAGCATCAGAATCTATGGGGATATAGGGAAGTTACCGGCTAGTTTCATGGCTTGCTCTTTGTTCAACTTCGCCGCGAATCCAATTGGAAACCGCTGCTGTAACTGTAGACATGCGATGCCTGTGCCTTCTCCAAGCTGTGGATAGCAAACATCCAATCAAGCTGCGTTAAAACTCCATCTGCATGTCGAGCGCTTGTCCGTGGGTCTTTCGAGCGCTTCTCCGTGGGTCGACCCTTTGTCGAGCCTCGGCACTACACCGCCGACATGTACGGCGAAGATGCGCTGGACCGACCGACGATGGGGTCGCTTTGGACCAGGCGACGGGTATGTGTTTTTACTCATTAATGCAATTGTAGTTTCAATTTCATGTGCTTACAGTTATTTCTACTATATTGCAGCCACAGTGGGCAGGTCTCCAGGTACGTGCGGCGTACCTCTCCTTCACGGAGGCCTTCGACCTCCTGAGGGAGGGGCAGGTCGTCTGGGACCCTTCTGACGGCAGCGTGTAGGGAGAGAGGCTGCGGAAGTGTCGATCTTGTGCTACGAGGACCGAGCCCTCTTGGATGACGAGGAGGAAGCTCGTCTTCGACGTCTTCGTAGAGGACTACGCGCCGCACCGAGTCCTCAGGCAGTTCGGACTACGGCAGGTGGTCCCTGTTCCCTTCGGGGAACGCGTGCCACCCAAAACGCAAATCTACATTATTCTTGCAACAAATTACATTTTCACATTATATTTTACATGCTGTCGAAAGAGAATATGTTATAAATATTTTATGAATATGTTATAAATATTTTAGGAATATGTTATAAATATTTCCTGAATATTTTATAATTTTTTTTATGATTTTTTAAATATTTTATGATTTTTAAGCCATTTTATACAATTTCAATATATTTTTGCCATATGGCTCGGCGACAGGATATTTTCGCCATATGGACCGGCGAAAATAGGGTTTTCGCCATTCGGTATGGCGACAATACCCTAAACCGGTTTAATTGGGTAATTAGGGTATTTTCGCCGCACGGTTGGGTGAAAATAGTGTGTTCGCCGAACCGTGTGCCGAAGAGATAATATTTTTGCAAAAAAAAAATCGAGTATTAAAACAGCAATTCGGTTTTAAAAAAATATTATTTTTAAAAAAATTCGGCCTTTTGGTCATCTTTTGGCTACCGAATTTTGTATGTGCCAGACAACATAAAACACACAAGCATTGCCCCTAGGCTGTTGGTAGCACTGTTCAAGAAACATGAAAATGCATAACAATTAGATCAACGGATTGTAAGAGGAATTCAAGTCCTTTTAATTTGATGAGAGGAATGTAAAGGCACAATATACCAGCGATTTCATTTTGTGTTGTAGCCATGCTCCCTTATCAACCTTACGCTTCCCCCCTTATCAACAGATTAGTCTTGTTGCTGAAACAAGACTTTTTTTTGAGAAATTTTACGGTGGATTATTCTGGTAGTATAAAATGTGTAGTAGAAATCGTATCTAACCGTTGATTTGTTAAACGTGTTTCTACTACTCTACTACCAGATGAAGTATAAGTAGACTCTAGTTAATCTGATCCATTAGATCGAAAAGAATGAACGGTTTATATTCAGTTTAATCCACCGTAAAAGAGCTCTTTTTTTCATCTAGTTCCCGACTCGATTGATATTTGCATCATTGTTAACTTGGCCTACAAGCCCTAAATCCGACCAGTTTCCCTCCCCGTATCTTTCACATACAGCTTCAGGTGGCTAGAAAATTATATAAGATTCATATGTAAGCTACAAACCCAGCATTGAGCTCTAAAAAGAATAATGTGAAACAACCCAAAAATTCAAAAGAATTAAATTTGGATTTTTGTTTGAATTTTAGGCTTGTTTTTGAATTTGGAATTTGATTTGATTTCGTTTCGCTCTTGGGCCATTTCCTCTTGGGCCTTTCAGCCCGTTTTTCGTTTCTCTAGCCCGTTGGCCTCCCTCCTCTCGCGGCCCAGCCAGCCTAGCTCCCCGACCCGACCCGCCTCCCCGGCTCCGGCGCCGCCATCACGCGCTCCCTCGCGCGCCGTCGTCATGCCGCGCCGCCCCGCGACCACCCATTGTCCCCGCCGCGCCGCCCTTGCCGCACGCTCGCCTCGCAACATATCCAGTATACTCTATACCACCCAACACCAACACGGTAAAAGCATCGGCCCCGACACCTCTCATGATGCCGACTCAACCTACTGTGTTAAGGCCTAGCTCTCATAAAAGTGGAGTGGCGCACTACTACGGACATACCGATGGGGCAAAAATGAATATACCAAATGCGTCAAATGTGCCCTCTGCTACTGGGATCGGTCTATCGGCCTCTCGGCCGATTGAGACAGACCAAGTTCCTCGGTTCCATGGAATCGCGCCCAGACACCCAGCATCGCATAGAGTGGTGACATACGCCGAGCCCTTTGTACCCATACACGATACATTGGCTGCTAGGAACCACGATTACGACCAGGTACCGAGGCCCCCTGCGATGCGGCTTGGATAGCGACCCGAGCTTCCACTCGGAGGGGGGGGCAGGGTATAAATGACGATAACTGGCAAGGTCAGACAGTACCACAAGCCGACAATATTAATTGGGCGGAACAAATTGCTGCTGTATTAAGAGAACATTTTGGCTTACAACCTAAAGGAAGGGTAATCGGCTACAGGAAGCTGTAACATCCCAAAATTTGGGTTTTCAAAATTTTTTGGTTTTGCTTAGCTCCCCAAAAATTTTCGCTAATTTTTCTCCCATTTATAAAGCTCGATTTGAATTTTCTAAAAGCTAAAACAATTTAATTTAATTATTTTTTATTTAAAATAAAATAAATTTAATTTTATTTGGATTCCTTGTGCTTCAACAAATTCTTCTGTAATTTTTGAGATTTTTCGGAGCTCGTTTGCTATTTATTAGATTTATTCGGGATCGATTTGTATTAAGCCCTTTTATTGAAATTAATTAATTATTTGGAAAATTTTATATAAATTTTTGTTGCAAATATTTTATTTGAGTTCAAAATATCTCAAAATATTTTCTAGAATTTTTTTAGAATTTTTCGAGTATTTTTATTGCCTCAAATGATTTATTTGAATTTTTCGAATCGTTTTTATTCGAAAATGCCACGTGTCGCCACCACAGCGCGCCACGTGTCAAGAGTCCGGCTGGTGCACGCCAACTGCTCGGTAAAATGCCTACAAGGCCCGTTTTTGATCCAAACACCTCCAAACTTGATTTTTCTTGACCTAGACTCTTACCCAAACATATATAAGTGTTCCTAAACCCTCCCCACGCCTCCTAAACCTCAGATTAATTTTTCCAAACCCCAAGCCGCCGCCGAGAAGCCCGGATGTTGCCCGACGACGGCCGAACTTTAGAGCCGCGTCCCGGGCAGCTCGTCGACTCTTTTCGAGATCCATCTTCGCCATGGCGTGCCACAAGGTACCATCTGCTTGCTGTCCAAAATTCAGCCAATTTGGCCCACGGAATCAAAAGCTACGGCCATTTCAATCTTGAATCTTGCCGAGGCCATAACTCCCTCAATTTTTGGAGTTTGACCCTCAAATTTTTTGTGTAGACTCCTGGAGATGTCCTCTACAGGATGCACATCTTTCCCCATGGGTTTGCCCTCTGGATTTTGCGCATAAAATTCTTTTTCTCCGAACAGACTGCGTACCAGACAGCGACAATCATCCTCGCGCGTTCCTCGCTGATCCAGAAGGTATTTCTTCGCACCACCTGGGGTTTGATAAATAGTTTTCGACCGGGGCATGTGGCAAGAGTGATCTGGTGGGCCAGTTGTGGCACCGGGGATGTTGATTTGGTTCTTTAGGTAGTCTTGCCCTGGTCACTCTAAGGACTTAACCTTGCAAGCCTTTGATCTGAGTCAAGCGTGCAACCACATGTCTGTAATGGGACGGACCTAGTTGATTAAGTCACTAATAACTTACTTGTGGTACCTCGGGGTGTCAACTACACCTTTTGTGTAGCTTGAAAGGGGAGCGTCATCGATCTTTGTGGCATGGTACCCGTCCAACGGTATGTCGGTCCCATACTTCGCCTTGGTTAAGGGAAGGGATGGTGTATGGCAAAAGCCAGAGAGGTCCACTTGTGTAGTTAGAAGTTTCCGAAAGACTTTGTTATGATCACTCATTCGCATACTCTTGTATGGCGAGTCACGGCTGACGTGGTGAGTTGATTATATCTTGTGGGTAAAGTGCATAACCTCTGCAAAGTGAAAAACCTATTCGAATAGCCGAGTTCGCGGTATTGGACAATGCTTGGGGATTATAGTCAAGGGTTAGTTTTTCTTAAAATTGAACTTGGGCTTGGAGGCGTTCTTTCCAGTGGAAAGTGATAATTGGTTAAGGATGTGGAATGTTTAATTGAGAAATAACTGTGAATTCTATTACTGTTATTATTTAATTTACTGCTTTACCATCTATTATGTTTATTTGTAAATGCTGCTTTACCGCAAAATAACCATTCAGCCTGTCATTTGGAATAAGCCATGCATATAGTTATTAGACTTGCATTACATTGCATGACTTCTTTGAGTGCTTTATGTACTCACCCTTGCAAACCACAAATCACCCGATTGAGATGAAGACTACATCGTCGAAGAAGAAGAAGTTAAAGTGAGAAGGCGATTATCTAGGAGTCGAACCACTGTCGATTTACTGTGGCGTATTGATGGGATTCACCGATGTTTTTCGTTCTGCTGCTGCTTATTTGGAGTTGAAGCCGTCAAGGCCTCACAAGTGTAAGGTTGACCTTAAGGTCATTCAATAGTTTATATTATATATTTGTGTTATTTTTATTATTCATTTGTGTATGATTGTGATATTCATCTATGTTGAGGCTGTGTGCACTAGCGTGATCTGGACTAGTCTTGAATACACAGAGGGTCGGATTTGCGTATTCGGGTCCCGACAGAGGTGGTATCGAGCCATCTTATTTGTAGGTC
Organism: Rhipidocladum racemiflorum; assembly: GCA_036346355.1. Taxonomy (NCBI): domain Eukaryota; kingdom Viridiplantae; phylum Streptophyta; class Magnoliopsida; order Poales; family Poaceae; genus Rhipidocladum; species Rhipidocladum racemiflorum. The sequence goes on along the minus strand of JAYEVF010000087.1, from coordinate 123,562 downwards.
TTGACCCTAGATAGATTGGCCGTCTTTAGGAGCTTCAAAATTATTTTCTGAAAGAGAAAATTTAACTTGAAAGAATAATATGTTCTTGACTCATCTTATTCTTCCATTCTTTCCCCTTTGCTGAAATTTCTATCTTTTCTCCACTGGTTTAAATGAAAATATTACCTAAGTGATTCCGAATAGTTAACGATGTTTCACACTTAAGGAGAAAGTACTGGATGTCGCCGTCAACCCTGAAGACCGTGAAGTAAGGAATCATCGAGCTCGAAGAGAAGAGGATCGATGAAGTGTTCCAGAAGTTGGAGAACCAGTGCTTTAGTTGTCAGTTGAGACTCATGTGTGAGAGTCGTGTTTCTTAAGATAGGAGTGTTACCCTTTTAGACGCTAGATTATTGTGTGCTTAGGTTAATTTGGATCTTTCTCGATTGCTGAGTGTGCAGTATGCGTTGCATAGCTTTTAGGCTTGGATAAGCAACCATACCAAGTTATTAATAATGTTTGTATAAGTTTTTGGGTTGAACCTGTTCCCCTGCACTAGGATTCTTGAACCTCATCTATGCTTTTCCCTCTTACCTAAACCCTGGAGTAGTCAACAGATGGAAATGATCGACTACATCAGTGACTTTGAGGCAGTTCAAGTTAGTTCAGTTGCTACTACTGGTGTAAGTGATAAAGAAGATAGTGACCAGCAGCCGTCTACTGTACCAACCGTGACAATTCAAGACTTGGATCAGTTACTCACCGCTCAGACTCAGCTTATGCAGATGGTGATGCAATAGATGAATGTTATCAGTGCCAAAATCAATCCCTCCCCAACTGAAGTCACAACCTCCTATTCACAGTTAAAAGTTTGTTTTGCTCATGAAAACCAAACCACCCACGTTTGATGGATCAGCCACTCTCAAAGACGCAGAAATATGGCTTCGTGTAATAAAAGAGAAGGTAGCTTTTGTGCAATGTGAAGATGAAGAGAAGGTTCCCCACGCTACTTGCCAGTTAGAAGGAGATGCATTAGCCTGGTGGAAGAGTTTCTATATCACCTCTGAGGATGAACATACTGTCACTTGGTTGCAGTTTGCCACTGCCCTTCGTCAGTTTATTGCGTCATCGGATGATAGCGTGACTACCGCAAGTTCAGAGAAGAATACAACCCCTGCATCCAATACCATACCGAGACGTTGTTCTTTGAAGTGTTATCACCCAGACAAGTCAGAAGATCGTGCATGCATCCATTGTGGAGAAATAGGACACACTGCTGATGAGCATGCAATCAGTTATTCCAACAGTGAAGGAAGCCATTTACCTAGAGAATGTCATATGAACAACATCACGTGCTATCTATGTGAAGGTTGGGATCATTACCCATCTCAATGCTCCCTGGATCCAATATTGACTGCTGTGATTCGACATCAGCGAGAGAATTTTCGAGCCACCATTGCTCAATAGTTAGCGAAAAGAGAAGGATTGTCATTCGCATTTGCTGTGCCACGTGAAGAAATGAAGAAGAAACATGTCGACCCTACCTGTCTACCTTCGGAAAATCGGTGAGTTACAAGCGTGGTTAGCTGGAACATTTTGTTAAGGAATGCCCACGAAAGATCAAGCAATTTACGAAGCCATGATCATCCCAGAAGTTACTCCAGTAAAGATTATAACACCGAAAGTGAGTGATAAAACTATGGAAGCAACCCGCTCAAGGAGTTAATTGAAGCAAGAAGAGTTGGTTAACAAGACCCTTGATCCAGCAGATGAGTGCAAGGAACCGCAGGATCACTGCAAGCATCGGAAAGTATGTCAGGAAGACCACCGCAAGCATAAGAAAGCCTGTCATGAAGGATCATCGTAACAGCGAATGAGGAGTGCCCCTCAATAACACAGTTGCCATACTGATTAGACTTTGTTCGAGACACTTTCACCTATGCTTCATACGATGATCGAGTTTTCATAACACCAACCCGGTGAAAAGTTCTCGAGGAAGAAGCCTGCTCACTGGAGTTTGCTATGCTAGTCGCCCGGCCAGGACATTTTGCTAGCCACTACCCTCGGAAAAGCGATCGCCGGACCCGTGAATTCGGCTCGCCTCACGGATTTGTGCCATGTCGGAGAAAACTAACAGGCGTCGATCAAGCGTTGCCAGATGCAATGAGTGTCAGAGCCGCCCGGTGTCCTCGGGATTATCGAATGTCCGTCATCCACATCGAATTGGAGGTTAGCAGCGGATCGCGGTGGCGCTCGCGATGCTAACACCCAAGCCCAATAGAGACAACGTCGGCCCCATTCGATGAACTCGACAACCGTCCGGTATTCCCGGTATCGACCCGAACTTCGCCCAGGATCGCCCGCCTACGGTTTCAATGCAATATCAATTCAATTTGCATAAAGGGGGCAACGAACTCGAAACTTCCAAACCAAACACGCACGCGAAACACCGGCACAAAGACAAACCCGACAACCACCAAACCCCACTTAGCAACAACTCCAAGACTCTAAACCACACGAGAACTAAGAATTTGACCAAGACTCCAAAATCTGGAAAAATTCGGCATGACCTTTCTAGATTCTCACGGACATCCACTCAATGAGACAAGAAAACACGATTGCGGTATATATATATATCCAAAAGTAATGCAACAACCACAACAAAGAAGATACGACCACAATTTGAAACCATCCACGAGACATCGACAGAGACTTAGACAACGGCGAAACACAATTTAAAAGGCTATCTATACAACAAAAGTGAATCAAATCGCAACACATTAGCAAAATAAAACTTCTCAGGAAGTGTTACGCTGAACACTTAGGGCGTGCGATAATGGCGCTAAGCCTCTACTCGGTGCCCTTGGTCACCGAGAGCGATCTGACGGACAGAACTTCGCATCCACTGTCTGATCCTCACGAAAACCATAAAGCGAAGCATGAGTACAAAAGGTACTAGCAAGACATACCCGGGGTCCATATATGACCGACTCCAAAGGTTATGCATTTGGATGTAGCAAGGAACCAGGCTGAAGGTAAAAGTGCAGAAAGCTTAACATTCGTTATATTAATTACCTAACTACTCAATTCACAAGTTAAGCAGTTGTAACAGCGCCTACTTCTAAAATGAAGTTGCAATCATTAATTCACAACAATTAAACTCATCACCAATTTATTTGGGCTCAAACTCGACGGCGAACCTCGGTTCGAGTTCTAACTACGTGACTGTGCGATGAAAGAGCTTGCTCATTGTAACACCCCAAAATTTTGCTTTTCTTAAATTCTTGTGTGATTTGGCACTTTGGAGAATTTTTGGAATTTTCTGGAATTTATTTGGATTTATTTGGAATTTATTCCATTTTGAAATAATTAAAGAATTAAACTTTGCAAACAAAATTTTGTTGGAAATATTTTAATTGAGTCCAAAATGATCCAAAGTATTTTCGAGAATTTTTCCGAATTTTTACGAGTCTTTTGATATTTTTAATGAATTAAATGAATTTACGGGAATTATTTTAAATATTAAATCATTTGGAAAATCAAGTCGGGTCAAATCTTGTTCATCCGACCAGGACCGAGTCCGAGTCCGACTCGAGTCCGACCGGGCCAAGTGACTTGGCCAGAACCCTATTCGATCCCGACCGTTGGATCGAGATCCAACGGCCCGAATTGGATCGCCGGTTGGTAGTCCGACCGGATCCGACCGCCTGGCGATCGTGGCCGTTGATCGCGCCACGTGGACGGTCCTCCGTCGTCGTCTCCGCCCGAGTCCGAGCCGGACTCCGCCGCCGCGCCCGCCGCCGTGAGGGATTAGGTTTCCGTTTTCCGCGCGGAAGCCGAGGCTATTTAATGCCCGGATCCCACCTCGAGGATCACCTTGACCTTGTGCAGCCGTTGCCCTAGCCGTCGCCGCCGCAGTGCCCCTGACGCGCCCGCAATCGCTCGCCGGAGTTGTAGCACTCCTCCGCCGCGGTTTTTGCTTCGTTCCGCCGCCGTCCGCCGTCCCCTGCCGCCGTTGACCCCAGATCGGGACTCACCGCGACGAGACGCACCCGAAGGGACCTCTCACCTCGCCGGAGCACGCCCGAAGCGCCGTTGCCGTGGTCGTCGTCCCCAACCCCGTCAAGCCAGCGCCGCCGTGAGCCATCGCCGTCGCTCGAAGCTTCTCAACCGTCCGATCAAGATCCAACGTCCCAGATCACGCCACGTCATCTCACGGTGAGATTCCATCCAAAACCCCAGATCAAATCTTGACCGTCCGATCTAGATTCAACGATCCAGATCAAACGCGTTAACCCAAACGCGTGAAACCCAGATCCAATCTGGGCCGTTGAAATTCAAATCAACGGCCGAGATTGCGCCACGTGTCGGGAAGCCTGGCCGCGATCGGCGCCCGCGTCGTGTGACGCCGACACAGGCCCGCGTGTCGGCGACGTGACTAAACCGCACCATGACGTCCACGCCGACGCCATGGCGCGCATGTCGGCCATTTGTCGGCCGTCTTGGCGCCGACGTTAGCAATGACGTCACGATGGGTCCCACTCGCCAAGTGGCCGAGCCTCGCCGACGCCAGCGTCGGCGATGGCGTCGAGGCGGACCCACATGTCGATCTCCACGAGGAGCCGTGGGCCGAGTCCACGATAGACCCGAGCCGGCGTGGACCAAGTCCATGGGCCGGTGACGTCGGCCAGACCAATCGATGGCTGCCACGTGTCCTCGCCGACGCAATAATTAATTTTCGAAAAGAAAATGATTTATTAATTCGAAATAATGATTTCAGATTTTGTTTCAAACTTTAAACGCTTATAACTTTTGCGTTTCAACTCCGATTTGAGTGATTCAAATTTCTAAATTTGTATAAAATTGAGATCTACCTAAATATGAATTTTATTTAATTTTTGGACTAAAGTTTTTCTCTGTAAAATTATTTAATTGATTATTTAAACTTTAAATAATCATAACTTTTGCATTTTAACTCCAAATTTGTGATTCCAGTTTCTAAAAATTCATAAAATTATGTTCTCTCTGTTTATGGATTTTATTTGGATGTTTGGATACTTTTTCCTATCGTTTATTCGTGAATTTGCTATTTGCACGCTTTACGAGTAGGCGTTGAAGTCTTTGGAAGGATTCGAAGGAGAAGTATTGACTCAGGATCCAACTCAAGATCAAGAACAAGTACTTTTTGAAGGCAAGTTGTGCTTTGACCATGTTGATCCTATTTTGAAACTTATTTTGATTTAACCTATTGCATGCTAAGTTCAATTAGAAAATACTTTATTAAATATGGGGATTAGATAAATACCAATTTCTTTGTATGACACCTTGATTATTTAAATATGTGCCATGACCCTTGTCACCCTAGTTGTGGATTACTAGTTGGACATTATTAAATCGCCAACATGGGTTTTAGGCCAGTTGTAGTATCTTTGCTTAGACACACTTTCGTGCTCATGACATGATTTTGGTCAATCAAATGTTAATATTGACTTAATGATATATTGAACATGTTTTGGAAAGGTATCATGTGATGTTGATGGCACGTGGTGCATGGTAATCAAGCGGGGTTTGATAAATAGTTTTTCGGCCAGGGGCATGTGGCAAGAATAATCAGGTGGGCCGGTTGTGGCATTGGGGATGTTGATTTGGTTCTTCGGGTAGACTTGCCTGGTCACCCTAAGGACTTAACCTTGCAAGCCTTTGAACTGGGTCTAACGTGCAACCACATGTACGTAATGGGACGGACCTAGTTGACTAAGTTGCTAATAACGCACTGTGGGACCTCGGGAGGTCAACTACACCCTTTGTGTAAGTTATGCGGGGAGCGTCTGGGAAGTGAGGCCAGGTACCCATCTAACAGTTGATTGGCCTAAACTTCGCCTTAGCTAAGGGAAGGGTTAGTGTGCAATAGCAGGGAGGACCACTTGTATAGTTAGAAGTTTAGAAAGACTTTGTTACGGGAACTCGCCTTTGTGGTGTTTGTTGTATCTTGTGGGTAAAGTGCATAACCTCTGCAGAGTGTAGAATCTATTCGAATAGCCGAGTCCGCGGTATTGGACATCGCTCGGGAATTACTGATCAAGGGTTAGATTTTCTCAAAAATAACTTGGGTTTGAAAGATTGGGTTGGATTAATAATGATGATTGGAAATGTGGATTAGGATGGGAAAGATGTTTATTAAACTCCTTGAAAAGTTATGCTATACTTGTTCCCTCTGCTTTCGAATCTACTTATGCTACTTGTCAAATCTGTTTCTTTGCAATTATACCTTGAGCTATTCCTTTGTACCAAGCCATGCATATAGTATATTAGCTTTGCATTCTGCATGACTTCTTGAGTACCAAGTACTCACCCTTGCCACAATACAACACAGTTGAAGAGGAGACTACACGGCTTTGGAGGAGGAGCTCCAAGAGGATCCGTCTACTTAGGGAAGCGAGCCCGATCGGTTGCTGTGGTATCTTTGGATGGCGCCACGGGTTATCTTATTTTTCATTGCTACTATTTCTCTCTTAATAGGTTTCGCCCTGCGTGCGTATATTTGTAACTTGACCATAAGGTCGAGTAACGGTTGACTACTTAAATAAAGTACTTTATTAGTATCAAATGGTATGATTGTGATATTTACCGATGTTAAGGCTGTGTGCACTAAGCGCGTTCTGGACTAGTCTTGAATACCTGAGAGGGTCCGGATTTGCAAATTCGGGGTCCCGACACTCATATCCGAGAGCGCGGCAATTCGAATCGCTTAATTAACCCTGCAGGGAAGCATTGATCGCACGACACTTACCACAAGGGCCTAGTGTCAACCCCCTCCCAATCATACCCAATCATTTGAGCGTCCTCCTGTGGCCCGAAAACCTAGCACCCCCTCGAGCAGCCCCAAGCCCGGCCTGGCGCTCGAGAGTCGGCCTAAGCCTCGCCCTCAACCACGTCCAACCACAGGAAGTTACGGTCCATCGATTCCGTATGAGAGAAAGAGTGGCTTACCGTACCATAATCGGGCATGCGACCAACCGGGGTGTGCTCAATCAAAGGGCAACCACCGAATCGGTCCTTAATCGACTCAGACGGGAACTACCACATCGGGTCTCCTTACCCAATGTCCCAACCTTCCCGCCCGGTCTCCAATTCATCTTTTCTTTTCCAACCACCCATCCATGGCCACTCTTTTCATCATGGGTAAGGTAACGACCTCAAGCGACGGAACCTTCCGCTACTTGGCCCAAATCCCGACCTCTAAGCAATTCTAAGCAGTGACTCATTTAATACCCATACTAGTTCCAACGGAAGTATTCACAAATCCAAGGGACGAATGTGCAGCAAATAGGATCTAACCCTAACCCAATTCAATTCCTAATGCAGACTTATTTCACCAATTAAGCAGTTTATTCACAAAAATACAATTGATATGGGTTCAGATGCATAGGTGCTTGCCTGATGCTTCTGTCGGGTTCTCAAAAGCGACTTGCTCACCAAGGTCCCCCTCAACCACGGCCGCGTCAACCTCATGGTTTAGTTCCCTACACGTTAACAATGCGTATGAACGAGATGCATGCGATGCGAATGAAATGAAATACTCAATGCAACTAAGGTGCAACATTCATTTAATTCAAGAATGAAAACACAGTACTAAACTCTATTTCTATTTGGTAGCAAAAACTTAAATTTGAAAGGAAACAAGCACACTTTCCAATTAAACACAACTTTAGACCGACAAACCCAAATCTTGACCTTTTGAACTCTAAACGACCACAAGGTGGTAGTATATGCTTATCCCACATCCCTACATTCATAATATAGGTTTAAAGCCCTCAAACTGAAATCTGAACCTAATCCCCCAAAATCTGAATTTTTCAGCCCAACTCTGAAATTTCAGCAAACACTAATTTCAGACATCAACTTAAAATTATTGTAACTCTTGCTTATGGAATCCAAATCAAGCAAACGAATACATTTTCACAGTCTACATGAAATTTCCTACAACTCTCTAGGCAAATGGAAACGTTGGTTCGGCCCAGAAATTGGTCTAACTCACAGTTGAACTTTCAGCCTCAAATTTCAGAGATTCTGGACAGATTTCACCAAAAGGACCATAACTTCTACAAGGTTTGATGAAACTGATCGATTCCAATTTCTAATGAAACTTAAGAGGAATATATACAACTTAGGTTTGGCCAATTATCCATCCATTGCATGCACAAGTCCCAGTTCGGCTAGGAACAGAGAGCAACATTTTCAACGCCTTATTCTGAATTTCAGAACAGCTAGCTATTCAAAAGAGTATAACTTTTAAATCCCTGCACCAAATTGAGATCTCCTAGTTCCTAAATGAGCATAAGAACCTTACCTACATTTCCCACTACCCCCAACTTAACAAACATCAGTTTAGCTCACCCAAAAACCGAGCAAACAGCAGCTCTGCCCGATTTTCCCCAATTCTGGACAGCCTGCACTAAAACCATCATAACATTTGATTGGCTTCACCAAATTTCGACTTATTGTACTGTAAATGACCGTGAGAAACCAGGATACAACTTCATACGCAAATGTAAACTCCAATTCGGCCTCTAAGTAGCTCGAATTCGCAGAAAACTGAGAGCCAAAAATCTGCCCGAAAATAACAGATTTTCCACTCAACCCTAACTTTTCTCCCACAACATTTCTCCCCAAATCTAGGCACTAGAACTCAACCAACAACAATGGGGGACTTCATGGAGGTAGATCCAAGCATTGGGAAGGTCCTCACCTAGCTCATTCAAGAGATGGCCATGGAGGAGAGAGATGGAGCTTGGAGGAGATGGGGGGGAGCTCGTGTGCAGGTTGGGGGAGCTGCTGGGGTGGCACGCGGAGGAGGAGCAGCAGGAGGGTCGCGGAGCTGGGGTGGAGGTCGCCGGAGTTGGAGCTCCAAGGGGAGAGCACGGCATGGAGGAGCTCCAATGGAGTGGTTATGTGGTGGAGGGAGGAAGAAGAGGGAGCAGCTCACGGTTTGGGAATGAAGTGGCTGCCACCCACACCACATAACCCACACTTTCATCTCCCCAAAATACCCCCCAAGCAAACCAACCAAATTGGCTAAGTCCTCCAACAGAAAACAGCGCTAGATTCACTTTTTGAGCCAAGTTTAAAATCGGTGTTTGACACCGGATTGGCGAGATGACTCCACCACTATATAGAGAAATGTTTTCTGTTGGATCACTCATTCGCATACTCTTGTATGGCGAGTCACGGCTGACGTGGTGAGTTGATTATATCTTGTGGGTAAAGTGCATAACCTCTGCAAAGTGAAAAACCTATTCGAATAGCCGAGTTCGCGGTATTGGACAATGCTTGGGGATTATAGTCAAGGGTTAGTTTTTCTTAAAATTGAACTTGGGCTTGGAGGCGTTCTTTCCAGTGGAAAGTGATAATTGGTTAAGGATGTGGAATGTTTAATTGAGAAATAACTGTGAATTCTATTACTGTTATTATTTAATTTACTGCTTTACCATCTATTATGTTTATTTGTAAATGCTGCTTTACCGCAAAATAACCATTCAGCCTGTCATTTGGAATAAGCCATGCATATAGTTATTAGACTTGCATTCTGTGCATGACTTGCTGAGTGCTTTATGTACTCACCCTTGCAAACCACAAATCACCAGTTGAGATGAAGACTACATCGTCGAAGAAGAAGAAGTTCCGTGAGAAGGCGATTATCTAGGAGTCGAACCCTGTCAGTTGCCTGTGGCGTATTGATGGGATTCACCGATGTTTTTCGTTCCGCTGCTGCTTATTTGGAGTTGAAGCCGTCAAGGCCTCACAAGTGTAAGGTTGACCTTAAGGTCATTCAATAGTTTATATTATATATTTGTGTTATTTTTATTATTCCATTGTGTATGATTGTGATATTCATCTATGTTGAGGCTGTGTGCACTAAGCGTGATCTGGACTAGTGCCGAATACACGGAGGGTCGGATTTGCGTGTCGGGTCCCGACAGAGGTGGTATCGAGCCATACTTATTGTAGGTCTTGACCCTAGATAGATTGGCCGTCTTTAGGAGCTTCAAAATTATTTTACGAAGAGAAAATTTAACTTGAAAGAATAATATGTTCTTGACTCATCTTATTCTTCCATTCTTTCCCCTTTGCTGAAATTTCTATCTTTTCTCCACTTTGGTTTAAATGAAAATATTACCTAAGTGATTCGAATAGTTAACGATGTTTCACACTTAAGGAGAAAGTACTGGATGTCGCCGTCAACCCTGAAGACCGTGAAGTAAGGAATCATCGAGCTCGAAGAGAAGAGGATCGATGAAGTGTTCCAGAAGTTGGAGAACCAGTGCTTTAGTTGTCAGTTGAGACTCATGTGTGAGAGTCGTGTTTCTTAAGATAGGAGTGTTACCCTTTTAGACGCTAGATTATTGTGTGCTTAGGTTAATTTGGATCTTTCTCGATTGCTGAGTGTGCAGTATGCGTTGCATAGCTTTTAGGCTTGGATAAGCAACCATACCAAGTTATTAATAATGTTTGTATAAGTTTTTGGGTTGAACCTGTTCCCCTGCACTAGGATTCTTGAACCTCATCTATGCTTTTCCCTCTTACCTAAACCACAGGTAGTCAACAGATGGAAATGATCGACTACATCAGTGACTTTGAGGCAGTTCAAGTTAGTTCAGTTGCTACTACTGGTGTAAGTGATAAAGAAGATAGTGACCAGCAGCCGTCTACTGTACCAACCGTGACAATTCAAGACTTGGATCAGTTACTCACCGCTCAGACTCAGCTTATGCAGATGGTGATGCAATAGATGAATGTTATCAGTGCCAAAATCAATCCCTCCCCAACTGAAGTCACAACCTCCTATTCACAGTTAAAAGTTTGTTTTGCTCATGAAAACCAAACCACCCACGTTTGATGGATCAGCCACTCTCAAAGACGCAGAAATATGGCTTCGTGTAATAAAAGAGAAGGTAGCTTTTGTGCAATGTGAAGATGAAGAGAAGGTTCCCCACGCTACTTGCCAGTTAGAAGGAGATGCATTAGCCTGGTGGAAGAGTTTCTATATCACCTCTGAGGATGAACATACTGTCACTTGGTTGCAGTTTGCCACTGCCCTTCGTCAGTTTATTGCGTCATCGGATGATAGCGTGACTACCGCAAGTTCAGAGAAGAATACAACCCCTGCATCCAATACCATACCGAGACGTTGTTCTTTGAAGTGTTATCACCCAGACAAGTCAGAAGATCGTGCATGCATCCATTGTGGAGAAATAGGACACACTGCTGATGAGCATGCAATCAGTTATTCCAACAGTGAAGGAAGCCATTTACCTAGAGAATGTCATATGAACAACATCACGTGCTATCTATGTGAAGGTTGGGATCATTACCCATCTCAATGCTCCCTGGATCCAATATTGACTGCTGTGATTCGACATCAGCGAGAGAATTTTCGAGCCACCATTGCTCAATAGTTAGCGAAAAGAGAAGGATTGTCATTCGCATTTGCTGTGCCACGTGAAGAAATGAAGAAGAAACATGTCGACCCTACCTGTCTACCTTCGGAAATCAGTGAGTTACAACTGTGGTTAGCTGGAACATTTTGTTAAGGAATGCCCACAGAAAGATCAAGCAATTTCTGAAGCCATGATCATCCCAGAAGTTACTCCAGTAAAGATTATAACACCGAAAGTGAGTGATAAAACTATGGAAGCAACCCGCTCAAGGAGTTAATTGAAGCAAGAAGAGTTGGTTAACAAGACCCTTGATCCAGCAGATGAGTGCAAGGAACCGCAGGATCACTGCAAGCATCGGAAAGTATGTCAGGAAGACCACCGCAAGCATAAGAAAGCCTGTCATGAAGGATCATCGTAACAGCGAATGAGGAGTGCCCCTCAATAACACAGTTGCCATACTGATTAGACTTTGTTCGAGACACTTTCACCTATGCTTCGCCCTGATGATCAGAGTTTTCATAACACCAACCCGGTGAAAAGTTCTCGAGGAAGAAGCCTGCTCACTGGAGTTTGCTATGCTAGTCGCCAGCCAGGACATTTTGCTAGCCACTACCCTCAGAAGAAAGCGATCACTTCGGACCCCGTGAATTCCAGCTCTGCCTCCCGGGATTTGTGCCATGTCAGGAGAAAACTAACAGACGTCAGTCAAGCGTTGCTTCAGATGCAATGAGTGTCAGGAGCCGCCCGGTATCCTCGGGATTATCGAATGTCCGTCATCCACATCGAATTGGAGGTTAGCAACGGATCGCCGGTGGCGCTCGCAGTGCTAACACCCAAGCCCAATAGAGACAACGTCAGCCCCATTCGATGAACTCGACAACCGTCCCGGTATTCCCCCGGTATGCGACCCGAACTCGCCCAGGATCGCCCCGCCTACCGGTTTCCAATGCAATATCAATTCAATTTGCATAAAGGGGGCAACGAACTCGAAACTTCCAAACCAAACACGCACGCGGAAACACCCGGCACAAAGACAAACCCGACAACCACCAAACCCCACTTAGCAACAACTCCAAGACTCTAAACCACACCAGAACTAAGAATTTGACCAAGACTCCAAAATCTGGAAAAATTCGGCATGACCTTTCTAGATTCTACGGACATCCACTCAGCAGACAAGAAAACACAGTTGCAGTATATATATATATCCAAAAGTAATGCAACAACCACAACAGCAGTACGACCACAATTTGAAACCATCCACGAGACATCGACAGAGACTTAGACAACGACGAAACACAATTTAAAAGGCTATCTATACAACAAAAGTGAATCAAATCGCAACACATTAGCAAAATAAAACTTCTCCGGAAGTGTTCTGCCCCTGAACACTTCCGGCAGCGATGACGCTAAGCCTCTACTCGGTGCCCCGCCCGGTCACCGAGAGGCAGTACGGACAGAACTCGCATCCACCTGTCTGATCCTCACCTGAAAACCATAAAGCAGAAGCATGAGTACAAAAGGTACTCGCAAGACTTACCCGGGGTCCATATATGACCGACTCCAAAGGTTATGCATTTGGATGTAGCAAGGAACCAGGCTGAAGGTAAAAGTGCAGAAAGCTTAACATTCGTTATATTAATTACCTAACTACTCAATTCACAAGTTAAGCAGTTGTAACAGCGCCTACTTCTAAAATGAAGTTGCAATCATTAATTCACAACAATTAAACTCATCACCAATTTATTTGGGCTCAAACTCGACGGCGAACCTCGGTTCGAGTTCTAACTACGTGACTGTGCGATGAAAGAGCTTGCTCATTGTAACACCCCAAAATTTTGCTTTTCTTAAATTCTTGTGTGATTTGGCACTTTGGAGAATTTTTGGAATTTTCTGGAATTTATTTGGATTTATTTGGAATTTATTCCATTTTGAAATAATTAAAGAATTAAACTTTGCAAACAAAATTTTGTTGGAAATATTTTAATTGAGTCCAAAATGATCCAAAGTATTTTCCAGAATTTTTCTGGAATTTTTCTGAGTCTTTTGATATTTTTTAATGAATTAAATGAATTTCTGGGAATTATTTTAAATATTAAATCATTTGGAAAATCAAGTCGGGTCAAATCTTGTTCATCCGACGACCGAGTCCGAGTCCGACTCGAGTCCGACCGGGCCAAGTGACTTGACCGAACCCTATTCGATCCGGCCGTTGGATCGAGATCCAACGGTCCGATTGGATCGCACTTGCTGAGTCGAGTCCGACCGGATCCGACCGCGCTTCAGCGATCGTGGCCGCGTTGATCGCGCCACGTGGACGGTCCTCCGTCGTCGTCTCCGCCCGAGTCCGAGCCGGACTCCGCCGCCGCGCCCGCCGCCGTGAGGGATTAGGTTTCCGTTTTCCGCGCGGAAGCCGAGGCTATTTAATGCCCGGATCCCACCTCGAGGATCACCTTGACCTTGTGCAGCCGTTGCCCTAGCCGTCGCCGCGGTGCTTCTCGACGCGCCCGCAATCGCTCGCCGGAGTTGTAGCACTCCTCCGCCGCGGTTTTTGCTTCGTTCCGCCGCCGTCCGCCGTCCCCTGCCGCCGTTGACCCCAGATCGGGACTCACCGCGACGAGACGCACCCGAAGGGACCTCTCACCTCGCCGGAGCACGCCCGAAGCGCCGTTGCCGTGGTCGTCGTCCCCAACCCCGTCAAGCCAGCGCCGCCGTGAGCCATCGCCGTCGCTCGAAGCTTCTCAACCGTCCGATCAAGATCCAACGTCCCAGATCACGCCACGTCATCTCACGGTGAGATTCCATCCAAAACCCCAGATCAAATCTTGACCGTCCGATCTAGATTCAACGATCCAGATCAAACGCGTTAACCCAAACGCGTGAAACCAGATCAATGCGGGCGTTGAAATTCAAATCAACGGCCGAGATTGCGCCACGTGTCGGAAGCCCGACCGCCGCGATCGGGCCGCCCGTCGTGTGACGCCGACACGCCGCCCGCAGCGTGTCGGCGGCGTGACTAAACCGCACCATGACGTCACGCCGACGCCATGGCTCCCGCATGTCGTGTCCCGGCCGTCTTGGCGTTAGCAATGACGTCACGATGGGTCCCACTGCCGCCGTGGTGAGCCCGTGACGTCGGCGATGGCGTCATCCGAGGCGGACCCACATGTCAGTCTCACGAGGAGCCGTGGACCGAGTCCACGATAGACCCGAGCCGAGCGTGGACCAAGTCCATGGACCGGCTGACGTCAGCAGACCAATCAGTGGCTGCCACGTGTCCTCGCTGACGCAATAATTAATTTTCGAAAAAGAAAATGATTTATTAATTCGAAATAATGATTTCAGATTTTGTTTCAAACTTTAAACGCTTATAACTTTTGCGTTTCAACTCCGATTTGAGTGATTCAAATTTCTAAATTTGTATAAAATTGAGATCTACCTAAATATGAATTTTATTTAATTTTTGGACTAAAGTTTTTCTCTGTAAAATTATTTAATTGATTATTTAAACTTTAAATAATCATAACTTTTGCATTTTAACTCCAAATTTGACGATTCCAGTTTCTAAAAATTCATAAAATTATGTTCTCTCTGTTTATGGATTTTATTTGGATGTTTGGATACTTTTTTCCTATCGTTTATTCGTGAATTTGCTATTTGCACGCTTTACGAGTAGACGTTGAAGTGCTGGAAGGATTCGAAGGAGAAGTATTGACTCAGGATCCAACTCAAGATCAAGAACAAGTACTTTTTGAAGGCAAGTTGTGCTTTGACCATGTTGATCCTATTTTGAAACTTATTTTGATTTAACCTATTGCATGCTAAGTTCAATTAGAAAATACTTTATTAAATATGGGGGATTAGATAAATACCAATTTCTTTGTATGACACCTTGATTATTTAAATATGTGCCATGACCCTTGTCACCCTAGTTGTGGATTACTAGTTGGACATTATTAAATCGCCAACATGGGTTTTAGACCGTTGTAGTATACTGCTTAGACACACTCGTGCTCATGACATGATTTTGGTCAATCAAATGTTAATATTGACTTAATGATATATTGAACATGTTTTGGAAAGGTATCATGTGATGTTGATGGCACGTGGTGCATGGTAATCAAGCGGGGTTTGATAAATAGTTTTTCGGCCAGGGCATGTGGCAAGAATAATCAGGTGGGCGGTTGTGGCATTGGGGATGTTGATTTGGTTCTTCGGGTAGACTTGCCCTGGTCACCCTAAGGACTTAACCTTGCAAGCCTTTGAACTGGGTCTAACGTGCAACCACATGTCTGTAATGGGACGGACCTCGTTGACTAAGTTGCTAATAACGTGCACTGTGGGACCTCGGGAGGTCAACTACACCCTTTGTGTAAGTTGTGCGGGGAGCGTCTGGGGTGAGGCCAGTACCCATCTAACGGTTGATTGGCCTAAACTTCGCCTTAGCTAAGGGAAGGGTTAGTGTGCAATAGCAGGGAGGACCACTTGTATAGTTAGAAGTTTCCGAAAGACTTTGTTACGAGGAACTCGCCTTTGTGGTGTTTGACTGTATCTTGTGGGTAAAGTGCATAACCTCTGCAGAGTGTAGAATCTATTCGAATAGCCGAGTCCGCGGTATTGGACATCGCTCGGGAATTACAGTCAAGGGTTAGATTTTCTCAAAAATAACTTGGGTTTGAAAGATTGGGTTGGATTAATAATGATGATTGGAAATGTGGATTAGGATGGGAAAGATGTTTATTAAACTCCTTGAAAAGTTATGCTATACTTGTTCCTACTGCTTTCGAATCTACTTATGCTACTTGTCAAATGCTGTTTACTGCAATTATACCTTGAGCTATTCCTTTGTACCAAGCCATGCATATAGTATATTAGCCTGCATTACATGCATGACTTCCGAGTACCAAGTACTCACCCTTGCCACAATACAACACAGTTGAAGAGGAGACTACACGGCTTTGGAGGAGGAGCTCCAAGAGGATCCGTCTACTTAGGAGCGAGCCCGGTCGGTTGCCTGTGGTATCTTTGGATGGCGCCACGAAGTTATCTTATTTTTCCGCTGCTACTATTTCTCTCTTAATAGGTTTCGCCCTGCGTGGCGTATATTTGTAACTTGACCATAAGGTCGAGTAACCAGTTTGACTACTTAAATAAAGTACTTTATTAGTATCAAATGGTATGATTGTGATATTTACCGATGTTAAGACTGTGTGCACTAGCGCGTTCCTGGACTAGTGCTGAATACACAGAGGGTCCGGATTTGCAAATTCGGGGTCCCGACACTCATATCCGAGAGCGCGGCAATTCGAATCGCTTAATTAACCTGCGCAGGAAGCATTGATCGCACGACACTTACCACAAGGGCCTAGTGTCAACCCCCTCCCAATCATACCCAATCGCTGAAGCGTCCTCCTGTGGCCCGAAAACCTAGCACCCCCTCGAGCAGCCCCAAGCCCGGCCTGGCGCTCGAGAGTCGGCCTAAGCCTCGCCCTCAACCACGTCCAACCACGGAAGTTACGGTCCATCGATTCCGTATGAGAGAAAGAGTGGCTTACCAGTACCATAATCGGGCATGCGACCAACCGGGTGTGCTCAATCAAAGGGCAACCACCGAATCGGTCCTTAATCGACTCAGACGGAACTACCACATCGGGTCTCCTTACCCAATGTCCCAACCTTCCCGCCTGGTCTCCAATTCATCTTTTCTTTTCCAACCACCCATCCATGGCCACTCTTTTCATCATGGGTAAGGTAACGACCTCAAGCGGCGGAACCTTCCGCTACTTGGCCCAAATCCCGACCTCTAAGCAATTCTAAGCGTTGACTCATTTAATACCCATACTAGTTCCAGCGGAAGTATTCACAAATCCAAGGGACGAATGTGAAGCAAATAGGATCTAACCCTAACACAATTAAATTACTAATGCAGACTTATATCACCAATTAAGCAGTTTATTCACAAAAATACAATAGATAAGGGTTCAGATGCATAGGTGCTTGCTGATGCTTCATCGGGTTCTCAAAAGCGACTTGCTCACCAAGGTCCCCCTCAACCACGGCCGCGTCAACCTCCGCGGTTTCGTTCCCTACACGTTAACAATGCGTATGAACGAGATGCATGCGATGCGAATGAAATGAAATACTCAATGCAACTAAGGTGCAACATTCATTCAATTCAAGAATGAAAACACAGTACTAAACTCTATTTCTATTTGGTAGCAAAAACTTAAATTTGAAAGGAAACAAGCACACTTTCCAATTAAACACAGCTTTAGACCGACAAACCCAAATCTTGACCTTTTGAACTCTAAACGACCACAAGGTGGTAGTATATGCTTATCCCACATCCCTACATTCATAATATAGGTTTAAAGCCCTCAAACTGAAATCTGAACCTAATCCCCCAAAATCTGAATTTTTCAGCCCAACTCTGAAATTTCAGCAAACACTAATTTCAGACATCAACTTAAAATTATTGTAACTCTTGCTTATGGAATCCAAATCAAGCAAACGAATACATTTTCACAGTCTACATGAAATTTCCTACAACTCTCTAGGCAAATGGAAACGTTGGTTCGGCCCAGAAATTGGTCTAACTCACAGTTGAACTTTCAGCCTCAAATTTCAGAGATTCTGGACAGATTTCACCAAAAGGACCATAACTTCTACAAGGTTTGATGAAACTGATCGATTCCAATTTCTAATGAAACTTAAGAGGAATATATACAACTTAGGTTTGGCCAATTATCCATCCATTGCATGCACAAGTCCCAGTTCGGCTAGGAACAGAGAGCAACATTTTCAACGCCTTATTCTGAATTTCAGAACAGCTAGCTATTCAAAAGAGTATAACTTTTAAATCCCTGCACCAAATTGAGATCTCCTAGTTCCTAAATGAGCATAAGAACCTTACCTACATTTCCCACTACCCCCAACTTAACAAACATCAGTTTAGCTCACCCAAAAACCGAGCAAACAGCAGCTCTGCCCGATTTTCCCCAATTCTGGACAGCCTGCACTAAAACCATCATAACATTTGATTGGCTTCACCAAATTTCGACTTATTGTACTGTAAATGACCGTGAGAAACCAGGATACAACTTCATACGCAAATGTAAACTCCAATTCGGCCTCTAAGTAGCTCGACCAGAGAAAACTGAGAGCCAAAAATCTGCCCGAAAATAACAGATTTTCCACTCAACCCTAACTTTTCTCCCACAACATTTCTCCCCAAATCTAGGCACTAGAACTCAACCAACAACAATGGGGACTTCATGGAGGTAGATCCAAGCATTGGGAAGGTCCTCACCTAGCTCATTCAAGAGATGGCCATGGAGGAGAGAGATGGAGCTTGGAGGAGATGGGGGGGAGCTCGTGTGCAGGTTGGGGGAGCTGCTGGGGTGGCACGCCGGAGGAGGAGCAGCAGGAGGGGTCGCCGGAGCTGGGGTGGAGGTCGCCGGAGTTGGAGCTCCAAGGGGAGAGCACGGCATGGAGGAGCTCCAATGGAGTGGTTATGTGGTGGAGGGAGGAAGAAGAGGGAGCAGCTCACGGTTTGGGAATGAAGTGGCTGCCACCCACACCACATAACCCACACTTTCATCTCCCAAAATACCCCCCAAGCAAACCAACCAAATTGGCTAAGTCCTCCAACAGAAAACAGCGCTAGATTCACTTTTTGAGCCAAGTTTAAAATCGGTGTTTGACACCGGATTGGCGAGATGACTCCACCACTATATAGAGAAATGTTTTCTGTTGGATCACTCATTCGCATACTCTTGTATGGCGAGTCACGGCTGACGTGGTGAGTTGATTATATCTTGTGGGTAAAGTGCATAACCTCTGCAAAGTGAAAAACCTATTCGAATAGCCGAGTTCGCGGTATTGGACAATGCTTGGGGATTATAGTCAAGGGTTAGTTTTTCTTAAAATTGAACTTGGGCTTGGAGGCGTTCTTTCCAGTGGAAAGTGATAATTGGTTAAGGATGTGGAATGTTTAATTGAGAAATAACTGTGAATTCTATTACTGTTATTATTTAATTTACTGCTTTACCATCTATTATGTTTATTTGTAAATGCTGCTTTACCGCAAAATAACCATTCAGCCTGTCATTTGGAATAAGCCATGCATATAGTTATTAGACTTGCATTCTGTGCATGACTTGCTGAGTGCTTTATGTACTCACCCTTGCAAACCACAAATCACCAGTTGAGATGAAGACTACATCGTCGAAGAAGAAGAAGTTCCGTGAGAAGGCGATTATCTAGGAGTCGAACTCCTGTCGATTACTGTGGCGTATTGATGGGATTCACCGATGTTTTTCGTTCCGCTGCTGCTTATTTGGAGTTGAAGCCGTCAAGGCCTCACAAGTGTAAGGTTGACCTTAAGGTCATTCAATAGTTTATATTATATATTTGTGTTATTTTTATTATTCCGCTGTGTATGATTGTGATATTCATCTATGTTGAGACTGTGTGCACTAGCGTGATCCTGGACTAGTGCTGAATACACAGAGGGTCCGGATTTGCGTATTCGGGTCCCGACAGAGGTGGTATCAGAGCCATACTGACTGTAGGTCTTGACCCTAGATAGATTGGCCGTCTTTAGGAGCTTCAAAATTATTTTCTGAAAGAGAAAATTTAACTTGAAAGAATAATATGTTCTTGACTCATCTTATTCTTCCATTCTTTCCCCTTTGCTGAAATTTCTATCTTTTCTCCACTGGTTTAAATGAAAATATTACCTAAGTGATTCCGAATAGTTAACGATGTTTCACACTTAAGGAGAAAGTACTGGATGTCGCCGTCAACCCTGAAGACCGTGAAGTAAGGAATCATCGAGCTCGAAGAGAAGAGGATCGATGAAGTGTTCCAGAAGTTGGAGAACCAGTGCTTTAGTTGTCAGTTGAGACTCATGTGTGAGAGTCGTGTTTCTTAAGATAGGAGTGTTACCCTTTTAGACGCTAGATTATTGTGTGCTTAGGTTAATTTGGATCTTTCTCGATTGCTGAGTGTGCAGTATGCGTTGCATAGCTTTTAGGCTTGGATAAGCAACCATACCAAGTTATTAATAATGTTTGTATAAGTTTTTGGGTTGAACCTGTTCCCCTGCACTAGGATTCTTGAACCTCATCTATGCTTTTCCCTCTTACCTAAACCCTGGAGTAGTCAACAGATGGAAATGATCGACTACATCAGTGACTTTGAGGCAGTTCAAGTTAGTTCAGTTGCTACTACTGGTGTAAGTGATAAAGAAGATAGTGACCAGCAGCCGTCTACTGTACCAACCGTGACAATTCAAGACTTGGATCAGTTACTCACCGCTCAGACTCAGCTTATGCAGATGGTGATGCAATAGATGAATGTTATCAGTGCCAAAATCAATCCCTCCCCAACTGAAGTCACAACCTCCTATTCACAGTTAAAAGTTTGTTTTGCTCATGAAAACCAAACCACCCACGTTTGATGGATCAGCCACTCTCAAAGACGCAGAAATATGGCTTCGTGTAATAAAAGAGAAGGTAGCTTTTGTGCAATGTGAAGATGAAGAGAAGGTTCCCCACGCTACTTGCCAGTTAGAAGGAGATGCATTAGCCTGGTGGAAGAGTTTCTATATCACCTCTGAGGATGAACATACTGTCACTTGGTTGCAGTTTGCCACTGCCCTTCGTCAGTTTATTGCGTCATCGGATGATAGCGTGACTACCGCAAGTTCAGAGAAGAATACAACCCCTGCATCCAATACCATACCGAGACGTTGTTCTTTGAAGTGTTATCACCCAGACAAGTCAGAAGATCGTGCATGCATCCATTGTGGAGAAATAGGACACCGCTGGCGATGAGCATGCAATCAGTTATTCCAACAGTGAAGGAAGCCATTTACCTAGAGAATGTCATATGAACAACATCACGTGCTATCTATGTGAAGGTTGGGATCATTACCCATCTCAATGCTCCCTGGATCCAATATTGACTGCTGTGATTCGACATCAGCGAGAGAATTTTCGAGCCACCATTGCTCAATAGTTAGCGAAAAGAGAAGGATTGTCATTCGCATTTGCTGTGCCACGTGAAGAAATGAAGAAGAAACATGTCGACCCTACCTGTCTACCTTCGGAAATCAGTGAGTTACAACTGTGGTTAGCTGGAACATTTTGTTAAGGAATGCCCACAGAAAGATCAAGCAATTTCTGAAGCCATGATCATCCCAGAAGTTACTCCAGTAAAGATTATAACACCGAAAGTGAGTGATAAAACTATGGAAGCAACCCGCTCAAGGAGTTAATTGAAGCAAGAAGAGTTGGTTAACAAGACCCTTGATCCAGCAGATGAGTGCAAGGAACCGCAGGATCACTGCAAGCATCGGAAAGTATGTCAGGAAGACCACCGCAAGCATAAGAAAGCCTGTCATGAAGGATCATCGTAACAGCGAATGAGGAGTGCCCCTCAATAACACAGTTGCCATACTGATTAGACTTTGTTCGAGACACTTTCACCTATGCTTCGCCCTGATGATCAGAGTTTTCATAACACCAACCCGGTGAAAAGTTCTCGAGGAAGAAGCCTGCTCACTGGAGTTTGCTATGCTAGTCGCCAGCCAGGACATTTTGCTAGCCACTACCCTCAGAAGAAAGCGATCACTTCGGACCCCGTGAATTCCAGCTCTGCCTACCGGGATTTGTGCCATGTCAGGAGAAAACTAACAGACGTCAGTCAAGCGTTGCTTCAGATGCAATGAGTGTCAGGAGCCGCCCAGACTGTCCTCGGGATTATCGAATGTCCCGTCATCCACATCGGAATTGGAGGTTAGCAACGGATCGCCGGTGGCGCTCGCAGTGCTAACACCCAAGCCCAATAGAGACAACGTCAGCCCCATTCGATGAACTCGACAACCGTCCCGGTATTCCCCCGGTATGCGACCCGAACTCGCCCAGGATCGCCCCGCCTACCGGTTTCCAATGCAATATCAATTCAATTTGCATAAAGGGGGCAACGAACTCGAAACTTCCAAACCAAACACGCACGCGGAAACACCCGGCACAAAGACAAACCCGACAACCACCAAACCCCACTTAGCAACAACTCCAAGACTCTAAACCACACCAGAACTAAGAATTTGACCAAGACTCCAAAATCTGGAAAAATTCGGCATGACCTTTCTAGATTCTACGGACATCCACTCAGCAGACAAGAAAACACAGTTGCAGTATATATATATATCCAAAAGTAATGCAACAACCACAACAGCAGTACGACCACAATTTGAAACCATCCACGAGACATCGACAGAGACTTAGACAACGACGAAACACAATTTAAAAGGCTATCTATACAACAAAAGTGAATCAAATCGCAACACATTAGCAAAATAAAACTTCTCCGGAAGTGTTACGCCTGAACACTTCCGGGCGTGTGCGATGACGCGCTAAGCCTCTACTCGGTGCCCCGCCCGGTCACCGAGAGGCAGTACGGACAGAACTCGCATCCACCTGTCTGATCCTCACCTGAAAACCATAAAGCAGAAGCATGAGTACAAAAGGTACTCGCAAGACTTACCCGGGGTCCATATATGACCGACTCCAAAGGTTATGCATTTGGATGTAGCAAGGAACCAGGCTGAAGGTAAAAGTGCAGAAAGCTTAACATTCGTTATATTAATTACCTAACTACTCAATTCACAAGTTAAGCAGTTGTAACAGCGCCTACTTCTAAAATGAAGTTGCAATCATTAATTCACAACAATTAAACTCATCACCAATTTATTTGGGCTCAAACTCGACGGCGAACCTCGGTTCGAGTTCTAACTACGTGACTGTGCGATGAAAGAGCTTGCTCATTGTAACACCCCAAAATTTTGCTTTTCTTAAATTCTTGTGTGATTTGGCACTTTGGAGAATTTTTGGAATTTTCTGGAATTTATTTGGATTTATTTGGAATTTATTCCATTTTGAAATAATTAAAGAATTAAACTTTGCAAACAAAATTTTGTTGGAAATATTTTAATTGAGTCCAAAATGATCCAAAGTATTTTCCAGAATTTTTCTGGAATTTTTCTGAGTCTTTTGATATTTTTTAATGAATTAAATGAATTTCTGGGAATTATTTTAAATATTAAATCGCTGGAAAATCAAGTCGGGTCAAATCGTTCATCCGAGCCAGGACCGAGTCCGAGTCCGACTTCGAGTCCGACCGGGCCAAGTGACTTGACCGAACCCTATTCGATCCCGACCGTTGGATCGAGATCCAACGGCCCGCATTGATCGCACCGCTGAGCCGAAGTCCGACCGATCCGACCGCGCCGCGCGATCGTGGGCCGTTGATCGCGCCACGCGGACGGTCCTCCGCCGTCGTCTCCGCCCGAAGTCCGAAAGCCGGACTCCGCGCCGCCGCGCCCGCCGCCGTGAGGGATTAGGTTTCCGCTTTCGCGCGAAGCCGAGGCTATTTAATGCCGGATCCCACCTCGAGGATCACCTTGACCTTGTGCGGCCGTTGCCTAGCTGCCGCCGCCGCGCCCTCGACGCGCCGCAATCGCTCGCCGGAGTTGTAGCACTCCTCCGCCGCGGTTTTTGCTTCGTTCCGCCGCCGTCCGCCGTCCCCTGCCGCCGTTGACCCCAGATCGGGACTCACCGCGACGAGACGCGCGAAGGACCTCTCACCTCGCCGAGCACGCGGCGCGCGCTGCCGTGGTCGTCGTCCCCAACCCCGTCAAGCCAGCGCCGCCGTGAGCCATCGCCGTCGCTCGAAGCTTCTCAACCGTCCGATCAAGATCCAACGTCCCAGATCACGCCACGTCATCTCACGGTGAGATTCCATCCAAAACCCCAGATCAAATCTTGACCGTCCGATCTAGATTCAACGATCCAGATCAAACGCGTTAACCCAAACGCGTGAAACCCAGATCCAATCTGGGCCGTTGAAATTCAAATCAACGGCCGAGATTGCGCCACGTGTCGGGAAGCCTGACCGCCGCGGTCAGCGCCCCCGTGCGTGTGACGCTGACACGCCGGGCCCGCGTGTCAGCGACGTGACCAAACCGCACCATGACGTCACGCTGACGTCATGGCGGGCTCAAGATGTCGGGCCGTCCCACCTGCGGCGCCGGCGTTAGCAATGACGTCACAGTGGGTCCCACTGCCGCCACCGTGGCCGAGCCCGCCGACGGCGATGGACGTCATCCGAGGCGGACCCACATGTCAGTCTCACGAGGAGCCGTGGACCGAGTCCACGATAGACCCGAGCCGAGCGTGGACCAAGTCCATGGACCGGCTGACGTCAGCAGACCAATCAGTGGCTGCCACGTGTCCTCGCTGACGCAATAATTAATTTTCGAAAAAGAAAATGATTTATTAATTCGAAATAATGATTTCAGATTTTGTTTCAAACTTTAAACGCTTATAACTTTTGCGTTTCAACTCCGATTTGAGTGATTCAAATTTCTAAATTTGTATAAAATTGAGATCTACCTAAATATGAATTTTATTTAATTTTTGGACTAAAGTTTTTCTCTGTAAAATTATTTAATTGATTATTTAAACTTTAAATAATCATAACTTTTGCATTTTAACTCCAAATTTGACGATTCCAGTTTCTAAAAATTCATAAAATTATGTTCTCTCTGTTTATGGATTTTATTTGGATGTTTGGATACTTTTTTCCTATCGTTTATTCGTGAATTTGCTATTTGCACGCTTTACGAGTAGACGTTGAAGTGCTGGAAGGATTCGAAGGAGAAGTATTGACTCAGGATCCAACTCAAGATCAAGAACAAGTACTTTTTGAAGGCAAGTTGTGCTTTGACCATGTTGATCCTATTTTGAAACTTATTTTGATTTAACCTATTGCATGCTAAGTTCAATTAGAAAATACTTTATTAAATATGGGGGATTAGATAAATACCAATTTGCTGTATGACACCTTGATTATTTAAATATGTGCCATGACCCTTGTCACCCTAGTTGTGGATTACTAGTTGGACATTATTAAATCGCCAACATGGGTTTTAGACCGTTGTAGTATACTGCTTAGACCTGCTACGTGCTCATGACATGATTTTGGTCAATCAAATGTTAATATTGACTTAATGATATATTGAACATGTTTTGGAAAGGTATCATGTGATGTTGATGGCACGTGGTGCATGGTAATCAACTGGGGTTTGATAAATAGTTTTTCGACCGGGGCATGTGGCAAGAATAATCAGGTGGGCCAGTTGTGGCATTGGGGATGTTGATTTGGTTCTTCGGGTAGACTTGCCCTGGTCACCCTAAGGACTTAACCTTGCAAGCCTTTGAACTGGGTCTAACGTGCAACCACATGTCTGTAATGGGACGGACCTAGTTGACTAAGTTGCTAATAACGTACCTGTGGGACCTCAGGAGGTCAACTACACCCTTTGTGTAAGTTGTGCGGGAGCGTCTGGCCGAGGCCAGGTACCCATCTAACGGTTGATTGGCCTAAACTTCGCCTTAGCTAAGGGAAGGGTTAGTGTGCAATAACCGGGGAGGACCACTTGTATAGTTAGAAGTTTCCGAAAGACTTTGTTACGGGAACTCGCCTTTGTGGTGTTTGACTGTATCTTGTGGGTAAAGTGCATAACCTCTGCAGAGTGTAGAATCTATTCGAATAGCCGAGTCCGCGGTATTGGACATCGCTCGGGAATTACAGTCAAGGGTTAGATTTTCTCAAAAATAACTTGGGTTTGAAAGATTGGGTTGGATTAATAATGATGATTGGAAATGTGGATTAGGATGGGAAAGATGTTTATTAAACTCCTTGAAAAGTTATGCTATACTTGTTCCTACTGCTTTCGAATCTACTTATGCTACTTGTCAAATGCTGTTTACTGCAATTATACCTTGAGCTATTCCTTTGTACCAAGCCATGCATATAGTATATTAGCCTGCATTCTGTGCATGACTTGCTGAGTACCAAGTACTCACCCTTGCCACAATACAACACCAGTTGAAGAGGAGACTACACCAGCTTTGGAGGAGGAGCTCCAAGAGGATCCGTCTACTTAGGGAGCGAGCCCAGTCAGTTGCCTGTGGTATACTGGATGGCGCCACGAAGTTATCTTATTTTTCCGCTGCTACTATTTCTCTCTTAATAGGTTTCGCCCTGCGTGGCGTATATTTGTAACTTGACCATAAGGTCGAGTAACCAGTTTGACTACTTAAATAAAGTACTTTATTAGTATCAAATGGTATGATTGTGATATTTACCGATGTTAAGACTGTGTGCACTAGCGCGTTCCTGGACTAGTGCTGAATACACAGAGGGTCCGGATTTGCAAATTCGGGGTCCCGACACTCATATCCGAGAGCGCGGCAATTCGAATCGCTTAATTAACCCTGCAGGGAAGCATTGATCGCACGACACTTACCACAAGGGCCTAGTGTCAACCCCCTCCCAATCATACCCAATCGCTGAAGCGTCCTCCTGTGGCCCGAAAACCTAGCACCCCCTCGAGCAGCCCCAAGCCCGGCCTGGCGCTCGAGAGTCGGCCTAAGCCTCGCCCTCAACCACGTCCAACCACAGGAAGTTACGGTCCATCGATTCCGTATGAGAGAAAGAGTGGCTTACCGTACCATAATCGGGCATGCGACCAACCGGGGTGTGCTCAATCAAAGGGCAACCACCGAATCGGTCCTTAATCGACTCAGACGGGAACTACCACATCGGGTCTCCTTACCCAATGTCCCAACCTTCCCGCCCGGTCTCCAATTCATCTTTTCTTTTCCAACCACCCATCCATGGCCACTCTTTTCATCATGGGTAAGGTAACGACCTCAAGCGACGGAACCTTCCGCTACTTGGCCCAAATCCCGACCTCTAAGCAATTCTAAGCAGTGACTCATTTAATACCCATACTAGTTCC
Organism: Rhipidocladum racemiflorum; assembly: GCA_036346355.1. Lineage (NCBI taxonomy): Eukaryota > Viridiplantae > Streptophyta > Magnoliopsida > Poales > Poaceae > Rhipidocladum > Rhipidocladum racemiflorum. The sequence continues at coordinate 96,271 of JAYEVF010000087.1, read as the reverse complement.
AACGGAAGTATTCACAAATCCAAGGGACGAATGTGCAGCAAATAGGATCTAACCCTAACCCAATTCAATTCCTAATGCAGACTTATTTCACCAATTAAGCAGTTTATTCACAAAAATACAATTGATATGGGTTCAGATGCATAGGTGCTTGCCTGATGCTTCTGTCGGGTTCTCAAAAGCGACTTGCTCACCAAGGTCCCCCTCAACCACGGCCGCGTCAACCTCCGCGGTTTCGTTCCCTACACGTTAACAATGCGTATGAACGAGATGCATGCGATGCGAATGAAATGAAATACTCAATGCAACTAAGGTGCAACATTCATTTAATTCAAGAATGAAAACACAGTACTAAACTCTATTTCTATTTGGTAGCAAAAACTTAAATTTGAAAGGAAACAAGCACACTTTCCAATTAAACACAGCTTTAGACCGACAAACCCAAATCTTGACCTTTTGAACTCTAAACGACCACAAGGTGGTAGTATATGCTTATCCCACATCCCTACATTCATAATATAGGTTTAAAGCCCTCAAACTGAAATCTGAACCTAATCCCCCAAAATCTGAATTTTTCAGCCCAACTCTGAAATTTCAGCAAACACTAATTTCAGACATCAACTTAAAATTATTGTAACTCTTGCTTATGGAATCCAAATCAAGCAAACGAATACATTTTCACAGTCTACATGAAATTTCCTACAACTCTCTAGGCAAATGGAAACGTTGGTTCGGCCCAGAAATTGGTCTAACTCACAGTTGAACTTTCAGCCTCAAATTTCAGAGATTCTGGACAGATTTCACCAAAAGGACCATAACTTCTACAAGGTTTGATGAAACTGATCGATTCCAATTTCTAATGAAACTTAAGAGGAATATATACAACTTAGGTTTGGCCAATTATCCATCCATTGCATGCACAAGTCCCAGTTCGGCTAGGAACAGAGAGCAACATTTTCAACGCCTTATTCTGAATTTCAGAACAGCTAGCTATTCAAAAGAGTATAACTTTTAAATCCCTGCACCAAATTGAGATCTCCTAGTTCCTAAATGAGCATAAGAACCTTACCTACATTTCCCACTACCCCAACTTAACAAACATCAGTTTAGCTCACCCAAAAACCGAGCAAACAGCAGCTCTGCCCGATTTTCCCCAATTCTGGACAGCCTGCACTAAAACCATCATAACATTTGATTGGCTTCACCAAATTTCGACTTATTGTACTGTAAATGACCGTGAGAAACCAGGATACAACTTCATACGCAAATGTAAACTCCAATTCGGCCTCTAAGTAGCTCGAATTCGCAGAAAACTGAGAGCCAAAAATCTGCCCGAAAATAACAGATTTTCCACTCAACCCTAACTTTTCTCCCACAACATTTCTCCCCAAATCTAGGCACTAGAACTCAACCAACAACAATGGGGGACTTCATGGAGGTAGATCCAAGCATTGGGAAGGTCCTCACCTAGCTCATTCAAGAGATGGCCATGGAGGAGAGAGATGGAGCTTGGAGGAGATGGGGGGGAGCTCGTGTGCAGGTTGGGGGAGCTGCTGGGGTGGCACGCCGGAGGAGGAGCAGCAGGAGGGGTCGCCGGAGCTGGGGTGGAGGTCGCCGGAGTTGGAGCTCCAAGGGGAGAGCACGGCATGGAGGAGCTCCAATGGAGTGGTTATGTGGTGGAGGGAGGAAGAAGAGGGAGCAGCTCACGGTTTGGGAATGAAGTGGCTGCCACCCACACCACATAACCCACACTTTCATCTCCCCAAAATACCCCCCAAGCAAACCAACCAAATTGGCTAAGTCCTCCAACAGAAAACAGCGCTAGATTCACTTTTTGAGCCAAGTTTAAAATCGGTGTTTGACACCGGATTGGCGAGATGACTCCACCACTATATAGAGAAATGTTTTTACTTCGCAACCATGTAACCCGCGCACTCTAGGTCATTATAGATTGCCAGTTACAAGGCTCCAAAGTTGGTTGAAAGTCACAAGTGCAGACTGAAATTTCTGGCTCTAAACTTTTGGTTAAGCTTGGGATACTCCTAAGTGGCAGTTTAGGACATTAACTGAAGCCGGGAATTGACCTTAAGAGCGGCTAAAACTTAATTGATGCGAAACTTAGCCGCTAGAATCGAATTCGAATTCGAGACCGTGACAAATCCTCCCCCCTTAGGGGAATCTCGCCCCGAGATTCAAAACGAGTACATCGCTAGAAAGGAATTTCACACAGACAACATCTGCGAAGGGATAGGGTTGAAGCACTTACATGGCTTGGAAGAATTCAGGATATTCGCCTTTCAAACGATCCTCCCGCTCCCAAGTGGCTTCATCTTCAGTGTGATTGCTCCACTGAATCTTGTAGAACTTGAGAGTCTTCCTACGAGTCTTGCGTTCGGCCTCCTCCAAAACTCGAATAGGATGCTCTCGGTATGACAGATCAGGTTCAGGCTGAACTTCGAGGTTATCCACCTCCAGAGATTCAAAGGGAGTCCGAAGGCACTTCTTCAATTGCGACACATGGAAGACATCGTGAACCATCTCGAGCGAAGGAGGAAGCTCTAGCTGATATGCTACTTGGCCGCGCTTTCCAAGGATCTTGAACGGCCCTACGTAGCGAGGTGCCAGCTTTCCTTTAACTCCGAATCGACGGGTGCCACAGAGAGGAGAAACCTTCAGATAGACGAAGTCGCCAGTGTCGAAGGAGAGGGGTCTCCTACGGCGATCAGCATAACTCTTCTGTCGCGACCGCGCTATCCTCGGATTTTCCTGGATAGTCCTGACCTTTTCTTCCGCCTCCATAACCAACTCAGGCCCAATCAAGGAGCGTTCCCCACTTTCTGACCAGTTCAGCGGCGCTCGACAACTGCGACCATAAAGCGCCTCGAACGGAGACATCTGGATACTGGTTTGGTAGCTGTTGTTGTACGCAAACTAGGCGTACGGGAGACACTCTTCCCACTTTTTCCTATAGGACAAGATACAAGCCCTCAACATGTCTTCGAGGATCTGATTAACCCTCTCGGTCGGCCAGTCGATCCCGAGGGTGGTATCTTTGAATCAGAAGCGACCGTGCCCAAGGCCTCATGCAGGCTTCTCCAGAATTGAGAAGTGAGCTGAGAGCCTCTGTCTGAAACTATCCGCTTGGGTACTCCATGCAGACTTACGATCCGGGAGATATACAAGTTCGCATACTTCTTGACTCGATACTTGGTGCAAACGGCCAAGAAGTGCACAGACTTCGTCAGTCGATCGATGATTACCCAAATCGAGTAATGGCCTGAGGAAGTGGTCGGCAGGCCGGTAATGAAGTCCATGGTAACATCCTCCCACTTCCAAATTGTAATAGGAAGAGGCTGAAGGGTACCGGCTGGCTTGAGGTGTTCGGCCTTCACCCGCTTGCAGACATCGCACTCCGACACATAGCGAGCGACTTCGCGCTTCATGCGAGTCCACCAAAACTGCCGCCTCAGGTCTTGATACATCTTGTTGCTGCCCGGGTGAATGGTAAGCAAGGAGTTATGCGCCTCATCGAGAATCCTTCGCTTCAACTCCTGGTCATCAGGGACAACTATGCGATCGCCGAACCACAAGGTTCCCTGATCATCCAGGCGAAACACAGCAGCTTGCCCCAAATTCACTTTATCCCGGATTTGGGCAACTTCTTCATCCTTCGTCTGTGCCTCTCGAATCTGAGCGAGTAGTGTGGATTTTAACTCGATATTCGCCAGGAATCCTTGCTCGCCCATCTCCAAACCGAGTCTTCGGAAGTCAGCACAGAGGGAAGCACTCCGGGGCTGTAAAGCAAGACAACTGCATTGAGCCTTGCGACTCAACGCGTCGGCCACCACATTCGCCTTCCCCGGGTGGTAGTGTACCTCCAGACTATAGTCTTTGATCAGCTCAAGCCATCTCCGCTGCCTCATATTCAGATCTGCCTGAGTGAAGATGTACTTGAGACTTTTATGATCGGTATAAATATTGCACTTATTCCCCAGGAGATAGTGACGCCAGATCTTCAAGGCATGCACCACTGCTGCAAGCTCCAAATCGTGGGTGGGGTAGTGCTCCTCATGATGCTTCAACTGCCAAGATGCGTAGGCAACGACTCGGCCTTCTTGCATAAGCACACAGCCGAGCCCAATGCCCGACGCATCGCAATACACATCAAACGGCCTGTGGATATCTGGCTGGGTGAGGACAGGAGCCGTAGTCAGACGTTGCTTCAGTGTCTGAAAGGCGCTCTGGCAGTCCGCTGACCATCTGAACTCAACTCCCTTCTTAAGCAGCTCAGTCATCGGCTTCGCAATCCTTGAGAAGTCTTGGATGAAACGACGATAATACCCAGCCAGTCCAAGAAAACTACGGATGTACGCGGCGATCTTGGGCTGCTCCCATTTGAGTACATCCTGTACCTTGCTCGGGTCAACTGCCACGCCTCGCTCAGAAAGGACGTGTCCCAAGAATGACACTTCCCTCAGCCAGAACTCGCACTTGCTGAACTTCGCATACAGGCGATGCTTCCTGAGTCGCCCGAGAATAATGCGAAGGTGTCTGGCGTGCTCTTCTTCACTGGCTGAATATACCAAAATATCGTCGATGAAGATGACGACAAAAGAATCCAGCTCTTCCATAAATATGGAGTTCATCAGGTACATAAAGTACGCTGGCGCATTCGTGAGGCCGAACGACATCACGGTATACTCGTAGAGCCCGTATCTGGTGGAGAAAGCAGTCTTCGGGATGTCCTCGGCTCGGATCTTAATGTGATGGTAGCCGAGCCTCAGATCAATCTTGGAAAATACTCGGGCACCAGTCAGCTGATCAAACAGGAGGTCGATCCGGGGCAATGGGTACTTGTTCTTGACGGTGACTGCATTCAGGGGACGGTAATCAACGCAGAGGCGCAGAGAACCATCCTTCTTGGTCACAAACAGAGCCGAGCAACCCCAAGGTGAGGAGCTCGGACGAATGAACCCTTTGTCCATCAGCCCTTTCAACTGAGTCTTCAGCTCGGCCAGCTCATTGGATGGCATTCGGTACGGCCGCTTGGAAACCAGAGCAGTCCCTGGCTGAAGCTCGACGACAAACTCGATGTCCCGATCAGGTGGCATCCCCGGTAGTTCCGCTGGGAACACATCGGGAAACTCAGACACCACAGGAATCGAGTCCAGCTCTTCAACTTCTATCCCATTTAGTGAACACAAGATGGCCTTGTTCTCGTTAAGAAGTAGAGTGAGTCGGCCGCCTTTCGGGTTCTTGAGTGATATGGTACGACTACAGCAATCTAAAACAGCCCGCTGCCGTGTCAGCGAACTCATCCCCAGGATGACATCTATTCCCCGAAGGTCTAGAAGCAACAAGCTGACAGTGAACGGAACCCCCTGACCTGTACATCGCTTTCCGAACTATCACTTTGGCCAGTAATCTTCGACCCGGCGCCTCAATCACAAAGGAGGTGACATCGCTCATCGACCCTCATCCGATCTTTGCTCTGCAAACTCCGTGCGAATAAAAGAATGGGAGGCCCCTGAATCAAACAACACTCTAGCCTCATGCCCCTCAACAAGGAACGTACCAGCTAGCACGGTGGAGCCCTCAGGAACCGCCTCGGCGTCGACGAAGGTGACGCTGCCTCGGCTCGACGTAGGTAGTGGCAGTGGTGCCGTCGCGCCCGAAGGTCGTGGAGCGCCGGTGCTGGTGCCGCGCCGTGGGAACGGACAGTCCCGGATGAAATGACCCGCGTGCCCACAGTTGTAGCACGGGCCAGGTCCGGAACCTGCCGCTGCTCTCGCTGCCGGTGGCGGTAGTGGTGGTAGTAACCGAGGAGCTGCGACTGGTGGTCGGGCCATCCCGACTGGTGGAGGAGGTGCAGGAGCAGGTGCTCGAGGTGGAGGATGGAAGACAGCTCGAGCACGCTGCGAACTGCCACTCGCTGTGAACTGTGCACCCCGCTTGCGCTTCTTCTCTTCCTGGTGGTTCTTCATCTTGTGCTCCACTGTAATTGCCCGGCTCACCATAGCATTGAAATCCGTGAAGTCGCACATAGAAAGCTTGTCTTGCATCTTGGCTGACATCCCATTCATGAAACGGGTCCGCTTCTTTTTGTCGGTATCCACCTCCTCCGGTGCATACCGGGCTAAGTAGTTGAACTCACTGGCGTAGTCCATCACGGTCTTGTTCAACTGTTTGAGAGAGAGAAATTCCTGCTTCTTGATGTCCATGAGCCCCTCCGGGATGTGATATGCCCGGAAGGCCTCACGGAACTCCGCCCACGATACCCGGTGACCGGCAGGCCGCATAACCAGGAAATTGGCCCACCAAGCACCGGCAGGACCCTGCAGTTGTTGAGCAGCAAACAGAGCCTTCTCATGGTCCTCGCAGCGAATGAGAGCAAACTTCTGCTCTATTGTGCGCATCCAATCATCGGCCTCTAGAGGATCGCTGGCACGGGTGAAGGTGGGTGGCTGTGTATGCAAGAAGTCCGTGTACCCATCGGGCCGGCCTCGCCCGTCGCCACGGCCACCATGAGCAACCCGGTCCTGAACGAGCATCTCCAGGATCCGGTTGGTGTTCTCCTGATTCCGCTCCGAGCGCACCCAAACATCCATCAAACTAGGAGGAGGGGGCAGGTTAGCGTCGCCAGGCTGCGATCACTCTGCCCCATCATCTCCTCCCGCAGAAGAAGCACCACGGGTCCTCATTCTGTTGCCACCAAACCAGACGACAAGAGTTAGACTCCACAAGGGAGGAATAGAATCTTAGACTTGGCCAAATATCTGAAGTAACATGGCCTAGAGAGTAGCACAAGGCAAGGAAACTCTACAAACCTATCACATACAAAACACAAATCGTGATGCACAATGACATAGCAAAACACATGTATGCGTGATATGACATGATGCTCATATGCAGGGTATGAAATGCACGATTCCAACGAGATCATTTCTCCCACGCTCACCATTAAATCTACATAACCTTAAATATAGACATAGGGCGGGTAACAAAGCGTTAATTGCTACTAGGAGGCTCAATGAACCACCAACAATCACTTAAGTGGTCGTCAAGCTTACGGTTCGTCTTTATGCACCATGCTCTGATACCAACTTGTCAGGAGCCGCCCAGACTGTCCTCGGGATTATCGAATGTCCCGTCATCCACATCGGAATTGGAGGTTAGCAACGGATCGCCGGTGGCGCTCGCAGTGCTAACACCCAAGCCCAATAGAGACAATGTCAGCCCCATTCGATGAACTCGACAACCGTCCCGGTATTCCCCCGGTATGCGACCCGAACTCGCCCAGGATCGCCCCGCCTACTGGTTTCCAATGCGATATCAATTCAATTTGCATAAAGGGGGCAACGAACTCGAAACTTCCAAACCAAACACGCACGCGGAAACACCCGGCACAAAGACAAACCCGACAACCACCAAACCCCACTTAGCAACAACTCCAAGACTCTAAACCACACCAGAACTAAGAATTTGACCAAGACTCCAAAATCTGGAAAAATTCGGCATGACCTTTCTAGATTCTACGGACATCCACTCAGCAGACAAGAAAACACAGTTGCAGTATATATATATCCAAAAGTAATGCAACAACCACAACAGCAGTACGACCACAATTTGAAACCATCCACGAGACATCGACAGAGACTTAGACAACGACGAAACACAATTTAAAAGGCTATCTATACAACAAAAGTGAATCAAATCGCAACACATTAGCAAAATAAAACTTCTCCGGAAGTGTTCTGCCCCTGAACACTTCCGGGCGTGTGCGATGACGCGCTAAGCCTCTACTCGGTGCCCCGCCCGGTCACCGAGAGGCAGTACGGACAGAACTCGCATCCACCTGTCTGATCCTCACCTGAAAACCATAAAGCAGAAGCATGAGTACAAAAGGTACTCGCAAGACTTACCCGGGGTCCATATATGACCGACTCCAAAGGTTATGCATTTGGATGTAGCAAGGAACCAGGCTGAAGGTAAAAGTGCAGAAAGCTTAACATTCGTTATATTAATTACCTAACTACTCAATTCACAAGTTAAGCAGTTGTAACAACGCCTACTTCTAAAATGAAGTTGCAATCATTAATTCACAACAATTAAACTCATCACCAATTTATTTGGGCTCAAACTCGACGGCGAACCTCGGTTCGAGTTCTTACTACGTGACTGTGCGATGAAAGAGCTTGCTCATATCCGAGAGCGCGGCAATTCGAATCGCTTAATTAACCCTGCAGGGAAGCATTGATCGCACGACACTTACCACAAGGGCCTAGTGTCAACCCCCTCCCAATCATACCCAATCACTGAAGCGTCCTCCTGTGGCCCGAAAACCTAGCACCCCCTCGAGCAGCCCCAAGCCCGGCCTGGCGCTCGAGAGTCGGCCTAAGCCTCGCCCTCAACCACGTCCAACCACAGGAAGTTACGGTCCATCGATTCCGTATGAGAGAAAGAGTGGCTTACCGTACCATAATCGGGCATGCGACCAACCGGGGTGTGCTCGATCAAAGGGCAACCACCGAATCGGTCCTTAATCGACTCAGACGGGAACTACCACATCGGGTCTCCTTACCCAATGTCCCAACCTTCCCGCCCGGTCTCCAATTCATCTTTTCTTTTCCAACCACCCATCCATGGCCACTCTTTTCATCATGGGTAAGGTAACGACCTCAAGCGACGGAACCTTCCGCTACTTGGCCCAAATCCCGACCTCTAAGCAATTCTAAGCAGTGACTCATTTAATACCCATACTAGTTCCAACGGAAGTATTCACAAATCCAAGGGACGAATGTGCAGCAAATAGGATCTAACCCTAACCCAATTCAATTCCTAATGCAGACTTATTTCACCAATTAAGCAGTTTATTCACAAAAATACAATTGATATGGGTTCAGATGCATAGGTGCTTGCCTGATGCTTCTGTCGGGTTCTCAAAAGCGACTTGCTCACCAAGGTCCCCCTCAACCACGGCCGCGTCAACCTCCGCGGTTTCGTTCCCTACACGTTAACAATGCGTATGAACGAGATCCATGCGATGCGAATGAAATGAAATACTCAATGCAACTAAGGTGCAACATTCATTTAATTCAAGAATGAAAACACAGTACTAAACTCTATTTCTATTTGGTAGCAAAAACTTAAATTTGAAAGGAAACAAGCACACTTTCCAATTAAACACAGCTTTAGACCGACAAACCCAAATCTTGACCTTTTGAACTCTAAACGACCACAAGGTGGTAGTATATGCTTATCCCACATCCCTACATTCATAATATAGGTTTAAAGCCCTCAAACTGAAATCTGAACCTAATCCCCCAAAATCTGAATTTTTCAGCCCAACTCTGAAATTTCAGCAAACACTAATTTCAGACATCAACTTAAAATTATTGTAACTCTTGCTTATGGAATCCAAATCAAGCAAACGAATACATTTTCACAGTCTACATGAAATTTCCTACAACTCTCTAGGCAAATGGAAACATTGGTTCGGCCCAGAAATTGGTCTAACTCACAGTTGAACTTTCAGCCTCAAATTTCAGAGATTCTGGACAGATTTCACCAAAAGGACCATAACTTCTACAAGGTTTGATGAAACTGATCGATTCCAATTTCTAATGAAACTTAAGAGGAATATATACAACTTAGGTTTGGCCAATTATCCATCCATTGCATGCACAAGTCGCAGTTTGGCTAGGAACAGAGAGCAACATTTTCAACGCCTTATTCTGAATTTCAGAACAGCTAGCTATTCAAAAGAGTATAACTTTTAAATCCCTGCACCAAATTGAGATCTCCTAGTTCCTAAATGAGCATAAGAACCTTACCTACATTTCCCACTACCCCCAACTTAACAAACATCAGTTTAGCTCACCCAAAAACCGAGCAAACAGCAGCTCTGCCCGATTTTCCCCAATTCTGGACAGCCTGCACTAAAACCATCATAACATTTGATTGGCTTCACCAAATTTCGACTTATTGTACTGTAAATGACCGTGAGAAATCAGGATACAACTTCATACGCAAATGTAAACTCCAATTCGGCCTCTAAGTAGCTCGAATTCGCAGAAAACTGAGAGCCGCTAGAATCGAATTCGAATTCGGGACCGTGACAATGAGCTAGGACACTTTGCCAATAGTCGTCCTAGGAGAAAAGGTGTTATACATGTCCACTTCAATCCTAGTCCTTCACCTACCGAGACACTTGTGCCAGAAAGTGAATGGTGAAGCAACTCAAGATGAAGCCATGCCGCAAGCACCAGTAAAAGTCATGTCAACCACATTATGACTGATGAAGCTTAAAAAAAAGCATCCGACGTTGTACCGATCAAAAGTCATATGTGATGCAGAATGTCGAGAGTTAACTTGTCTATTGTGGAGAATGAGTTCCTAATGAATCTTATCATATTGGAGACCCATGCTTGAGATGTTTACCCTAAAGTTAAAGTAGCTACCCAAGAGATAATGAGGAGTTGTTGCATATATGGTTGAGATGTAATCAGTTAAAAGGAGCTAGAGTGTTCCTGAGATAAAATTGCGATCGGGTTAACTTCAGTACACCGAAGACAGCTAAGAACTGTCCATTCCGTTATGGTTGAGTCAAGAGGATAGATGTGCCATCACATCAGAAGAAAAAGAGTTGTTGAGTATGCTTAATGACTACAAAGGATAATTGTCTTCCTGAAGGATTACTGTAGCCACCGCAGTGTACGCCAGCAAGCCAATACCATTATCCCAATAATAGTTGGAGCTTAAGTTCAAAGTGAAGGGAGTAATCAGTTGAAATAGAGTTCAAGCCAATACTCTAGAATCAAGCCAATAAAAATAGTACAAGACAAACCAGAATGTCGTTCAAGTCTTGTTCAAGACCGCCAAATTTCAAGTAAGTTTTGTCGTCAGATACAGCTTGTCCAATTTCTAGAAGAATCAGAAAATCAAGTGTTCAGAAACAAAAGCAAGGGAGCCTGCCAATGGAGTTGCCAGAAATGTCAGCATGAGTGCATGAGATGTTCAAGATTTCCCGACAAAGGAGGTATCAAGATTTCCCGCAGAAGAAGTGCCTTCTTGTGCCAGAAAAGCAGACATTGTTGGAGTAAGTGAAATTGCAAAAGGATCTCATCCGCAAAGAGCAGCCTACCAAATTTTGGATGTTATCAAGAGTTTGTACAGAAGCGACCCTGTCCAGTATGCAGTTGCTTGGAAGTCGAAGAAGCCTCGAGAGTTGAGTACCCCTGAACCTATTTCTATAGTTAGCCCTAAATCTTGGGGACGAGATTCTGTTAAGGGGGGAGGTTTGTAATATCCCAAAATTTGGGTTTTCAAAAATTTTTGGTTTTGCTTAGCTTCCCAAAAATTTCCGCTAATTTTTCTCCCATTTATAAATCTCGATTTGAATTTCCTAAAAGCTAAAAAAATTTAATTTAATTATTTTATATTTAAAATAAAATAAATTTTATTTTATTTGGATTCCTTGTGCTTCAACAAATTCTTCTGTAATTTTTGAGATTTTTCGGAGCTCGTTTGCTATTTATTAGATTTATTCGGGATCGATTTGTATTAAGCCCTTTTATTGAAATTAATTAATTATTTGGAAAATTTTATATAAATTTTTGTTGCAAATATTTTATTTGAGTTCAAAATATCTCAAAATATTTTCTAGAATTTTTTTAGAATTTTTCGAGTAATTTTATTGCCTAAAATGATTTATTTGAATTTTTCGAATCGTTTTTATTCGAAAATGCCACGTGTCGCCACCACAGCGCGCCACGTGTCAAGAGTCCGGCTGGTGCGCGCCAACTGCTCGGTAAAATGCCTACAAGGCCCGTTTTTGATCCAAACACCTCCAAACTTGATTTTTCTTCACCTAGACTCTTACCCAAACATATATAAGTGTTCCTAAACCCTCCCCACGCCCCCTAAACCTCAGATTAATTTTTCCAAACCCCGAGCCGCCGCCGAGAAGCCCGGATGTCGCCCGACGACGGCCGAACATTGGAGCCGCGTCCCGGGCAGCTCGTCGACTCTTTTCGAGATCCGTCTTCGCCATAGCGTGCCACAAGGTACCATCTGCTTGCTGTACAAAATTTAGACAATTTGGCCCACGGAATCAAAAGTTACGGCTGTTTCAATCTTGAATCTTGCCGAGGCCATAACTCCCTCAATTTTTGGAGTTTGACCCTCAAATTTTTTGTGTAGACTCCTGGAGATGTCCTCTACAGGATGCATATCCTTCCCCACAGGTTTGCCCTCTGGATTTTGCGCAGAAAATTCTTTTCTCGGAACAGACTGCGTACCAGACAGCGACAATCATCCTCGCTGATCCAGAAGGTATTTCTTCGCATCACCTGGGTTTTGATTAATAGTTTTCGACCGGGGCATGTGGCAAGAGTGATCTGGTGGACCAGTTGTGGCACCGGGGATGTTGATTTGGTTCTTCAGGTAGTCTTGCCCTGGTCACTCTAAGGACTTAACCTTGCAAGCCTTTGATCTGAGTCAAGCGTGCAACCACATGTCTGTAATGGGACGGACCTAGTTGATTAAGTCACTAATAACTTACTTGTGGTACCTCGGGGTGTCAACTACACCTTTTGTGTAGCTTGAAAGGGGCGTGCGATCTTTGTGGCATGGTACCCGTCCAACGGTATGTCGGTCCCATACTTCGCCTTGGTTAAGGGAAGGGATGGTGTATCGCAAAAGCCGGAGAGGTCCACTTGTGTAGTTAGAAGTTTCCGAAAGACTTTGTTATGATCACTCATTCGCATACTCTTGTATGGCGAGTCACGGCTGACGTGGTGAGTTGATTATATCTTGTGGGTAAAGTGCATAACCTCTGCAAAGTGAAAAACCTATTCGAATAGCCGAGTCCGCGGTATTGGACAATGCTCGGGGATTATAGTCAAGGGTTAGTTTTTCTTAAAATTGAACTTGGGCTTGGAGGCGTTCTTTCCAGTGGAAAGTGATAATTGGTTAAGGACGTGGAATGTTTAATTGAGAAATAACTGTGAATTCTATTACTGTTATTATTTAATTTACTGCTTTACCATCTATTATGTTTATTTGTAAATGCTGCTTTACCGCAAAATAACCATTCAGCCTGTCATTTGGAATAAGCCATGCATATAGTTATTAGACTTGCATTCTGTGCATGACTTGGTGAGTGCTTTATGTACTCACCCTTGCAAACCACAAATCACCAGTTGAGATGAAGACTACATCGTCGAAGAAGAAGAAGTTCCGTGAGAAGGCGATTATCTAGGAGTCGAACCCTGTCAGTTGCCTATGGCGTATTGATGGGATTCACCGATGTTTTTCGTTCCGCTGCTGCTTATTTGGAGTTGAAGCCGTCAAGGCCTCACAAGTGTAAGGTTGACCTTAAGGTCATTCAATAGTTTATATTATATATTTGTGTTATTTTTATTATTCCGCTGTGTATGATTGTGATATTCATCTATGTTGAGACTGTGTGCACTAGCGTGATCCTGGACTAGTGCTGAATAAATAGAGGGTCCGGATTTGCGTATTCGGGTCCCGACAGAGGTGGTATCAGAGCCATACTGACTGTAGGTCTTGACCCTAGATAGATTGGCCGTCTTTAGGAGCTTCAAAATTATTTTCTGAAAGAGAAAATTTAACTTGAAAGAATAATATGTTCTTGACTCATCTTATTCTTCCATTCTTTCCCCTTTGCTGAAATTTCTATCTTTTCTCCACTGGTTTAATTGAAAATCTTACCTAAGTGATTCCGAATAGTTAACGATGTTTCACACTTAAGGAGAAAGTACTGGATGTCGCCGTCAACCCTGAAGACCGTGAAGTAAGGAATCATCGAATTTCGTTAAGTTCCGATCATTATTCTAGAAGTTATAGCCGTCCGAAGTTAGGCCCCGAAACCCGTTCAACTGCAGTTTGCGATCAATCCGGAAGGGCGCCGCAAAATCCGGATATACCGTTGAGTTTGTCTCGTCACGTTCTACGTGGTAGACATTCCCCTTTTTCCATCCCATCCTCCGGAATTTTTTTTATATATTTAGGCCGACGTTTTGCCGCCGCCGCGCGACATCTTTTGACGACGGCTATTTTAGTTCGCTCCGGCCGTGTTGTCGCGTCCGGTAGATCGTCATGTACTGTTTTGGTCCATCCTTATGGATCGTTTGGCCTCCGTTTGCCGAGAAGCCCGTTGCCGGCTTTAACTCGTCATCTTTCAACCTAGACCGTTGCCGCCGGTTCGCGCACCGGTTAACTGTCCTTGGTATCGTTTCATCATGGCCATGTCGTTGCATCGACGGTCGCTACCTTATTTCCTGAGTATCCTATCATCGCATCACCTTCGTCGTTAACGTTCATCGTTAACGTTCCACCGTTAACGTTTCTCCATTAATGTTCCGCCGTTACCGTTTTGCCGTTAACGCTCCGTCGTTAACGTTCCTCCGTCAACGTGTTGCCATTAACGCTCCATCGTTAACGTTTCACCGTTAACGTTCCGCCGTTAACGCTCCGTCATTAACATTCCTCCGTCAACGTGTTGCCGTTAACGTTCCGCCGTTAATGTTTTGCCATTAACGCTCCATCGTTAACGTTTATCGTTAACGCTTCGTCGTTAACGCTCCATCGTTATCGCTCTGCCCTCATCGTTTCACTGTCATCGCATGTGTGCATTCCGGTGAAAGCCCTAATGCGATGTCCCCATCCTTTCCATGGCCTTGTTGTGATCCAACCCTAACCTCTCTTTATCTGCAAAGCCGAATCAAAACCCTAACCTAAGATCGGTTCGATGGACTGAGTTCATCGTGAGCCGTGTGTTGCGATCTTTCCGTGTTTCAATTTTGGTAAGACACTTGTCCTTGTCTTATCCCTGAAAATCTAATCTATTATTAACCCAGATTTCATTCGTGGACTTGGTCGATAGACCAGTGGCCATACGTTGTACCCTTGTACCTGATCTACTCTATCCGTCTCTCTTTTGTTTGACTGTGTTCCGTTCAGTCAACAAAAGTCAACTTCAAGCTTCAGCTTAGTTCACCGTGAACTAACGTACCTTTATGGACCCGGTCTATAGATCGAGAGCCTATATGTCATCATCTGTCCAATCAAGTTAATAACTTCGGAAGAAATATTCTTCGGAATATTATTCCTTCTTTCTCAGTTATTAATCTTTCTCCTTTTTGATGTTTTGCCGAAAGCCTGTTTCCTTTTTTCTACTCTTCGATCTAATCCGTTCAAGTTCCCTATTTTCATCCAAGCCGTTGTGCCCAAAGCTATTTGTTCTTAATTTGGAGTTTTACTTGATTTGTCTTTTGAATTGGTTTGTATTTGCTTCTTCTTTAATCGTTAGATGCGTCGTCCGGAAGTCACACGAAGGAGCCGAGGATCGAGGAAGTGAAGATTGAAGATCGAAGATCCAGAATCAAAGATAAAAAGTAAAGAACATTAAAAATTGCAAGGGCCAGGCAAGTTGTGCTTTGACCATGTTGATCCCATTTTATAAATTATGTTGTCTCAAAATATTGCATGCTATGTCAATTAGAATCTATTTCGTTTAAACCTGGGATTAGTTAACACCTAGTTGCTGTATGACACCTTGACATAAATATTTGTACGCCATGAACCCCTTGTCACCCTAGTTGTGGATTACTTAGTTGGACATCATTAAATTTGCCAACATGGGTATTTAGACCGATGTAGAAAATGCTTAGACCTGCCACGTGGACATAACATGTTTTTGACATTTAAATGTTAATGTTGACTTAACGAGATATGGAACCTGTTTTGGAAGAAGTGTCATGTGTTATTGATGATATTGTTGATGGCACGTGGTGCATGGTAATCAACTGGGGTTTGATAAATAGTTTTCGACCGGGGCATGTGGCAAGAGTGATCTGGTGGGCCAGTTGTGGCACTGGGGATGTTGATTTGGTTCTTCAGGTAGTCTTGCCCTGGTCACTCTAAGGACTTAACCTTGCAAGCCTTTGATCTGAGTCAAGCGTGCAACCACATGTCTGTAATGGGACGGACCTAGTTGATTAAGTCACTAATAACTTACTTGTGGTACCTCGGGGTGTCAACTACACCTTTTGTGTAGCTTGAAAGGGGAGCGTACCGATGCTGTGGCATGGTACCCGTCCAACGGTATGTCGGTCCCATACTTCGCCTTGGTTAAGGGAAGGGATGGTGTATGGCAAAAGCCGGAGAGGTCCACTTGTGTAGTTAGAAGTTTCCGAAAGACTTTGTTATGATCACTCATTCGCATACTCTTGTATGGCGAGTCACGGCTGACATGGTGAGTTGATTATATCTTGTGGGTAAAGTGCATAACCTCTGCAGAGTGAAAAACCTATTCGAATAGCCGAGTCCGCGGTATTGGACAATGCTCGAGGATTACAGTCAAGGGTTAGTTTTTCTTAAAATTGAACTTGGGCTTGGAGGCGTTCTTTCCAGTGGAAAGTGATAATTGGTTAAGGACGTGGAATGTTTAATTGAGAAATAACTATGAATTCTATTACTGTTATTATTTAATTTATTGCTTTACCATCTATTATGTTTATTTGTAAATGCTGCTTTACCGCAAAATAACCATTCAGCCTGTCATTTGGAATAAGCCATGCATATAGTTATTAGACTTGCATTCTGTGCATGACTTGCTGAGTGCTTTCTGTACTCACCCTTGCAAACCACAAATCACCAGTTGAGATGAAGACTACATCGTCGAAGAAGAAGAAGTTCCGTGAGAAGGCGATTATCTAGGAGTCGAACCCTGTCAGTTGCCTGTGGCGTATTGATGGGATTCACCGATGTTTTTCGTTCCGCTGCTGCTTATTTGGAGTTGAATCCGTCAAGGCCTCACAAGTGTAAGGTTGACCTTAAGGTCATTCAATAGTTTATATTATATATTTGTGTTATTTTTATTATTCCGTTGTGTATGATTGTGATATTCATCTATGTTGAGACTGTGTGCACTAGCGTGATCCTGGACTAGTGCTGAATACACAGAGGTTCCGGATTTGCATATTCGGGTCCCGACAGAAGCCGTATCCCGATTACATAGATCGCATACCATATCCTCATAACTTTAGGATCCCAGATTTCGCCAAGTTTTCAGGGGATGACTCCGTTACCACCCTCGAACACGTCGGACGATTCATGGCTCAGTGCGGTGAGGCAGCACTGTCCGACGGGTTAAGAATTAGGCTCTTTCCCTTGTCCTTGTCAGGGGCAGCGTTTACCTGGTTCACAAACTTACCCCCGAATTCGGTCCATTTGTGGAACGATTTGAAAAGCCGATTTCATGAATATTTCTTCTCCGGGACTATGGAGCTCAGAATATCTGATCTTAGCTCGGTCCGGCAAAAATACGGGGAATCGGTCTCTGACTACATTAAGAGATTTAGGGATATACGGAACAGATGTTTCATCGTTACGCTTCCCGATGACCAATTAGCAGATTTGGCGTTTCAAGGACTAATCCCGCCATTAAAAGAAAGATTGGCCGGACAGGAGTACTCCGATCTAGGCCATCTGCTCCATCGCGTATCGGCACAAGAAAGCCGATATGCAGAAAGCAAAGGGTTCAAAGACAAATTCAGACTAAACGGTAATGATAAAGCTAAAGTAAACATGGTGGAGTACAGTACAAGCGATACTTCTAAAGACGATGAGGCAGATGTAAATATAGCCGAGTGGGCTAAGGGCCCCAAAAAGCCACTCGTTTGCTCATGGCTTAAGCCGACGAAAAACAAAACAGAGGTTAAATATTCCTTCGATGTATCAAAATGCGATAGGATATTCGACTTACTGTTGCAAGAAAAACTCATAAAATTACCAGAAGGACATGTTATTCCGTCGGCCGATGAAATCAAAAAGCGAAGGTATTGTAAGTGGCATCATTCCTTTTCGCATAACACTAATGATTGCAACATTTTTCGCCAACAGATTCAATCGGCTATCGCTGATGGACGATTGAAGTTCGCGGAAGAATCGACTATGCAGATAGACACGATGTAACACCCCGGCATTTAATATGCCTGACTGCTACCAAACATAAGCTAAACAACATCTATATACCACATTTAACATAAAATTCCAGCAAAGACGCATAGGCTAAAAACCGAGATTTCGGCAGCACCTCCTTTGTTTTAACATGGATTTAAGGAGCAACAACAGTATAGCATTATAAGGCAATAAGAGAGACATCTAAAACAGCAATAAATAGAGTCTTAACGACAATAAAAGTCTATCATCAAGCACTTAAAGTCGCCAAGTGTCAAACGAACAATAAGTCTCTCATAAACAAAGCTAAACCTTAAATCAAAGATCATCACACGCAATTTATTATCAAACTAAGAGAATGACTTGGGGAATCAATATGGTGAAGCTACGTGTGGGCGTGTAACTATTCCCCTTTCCCGCATGCCTTTCTCATGGTACCTAAAACAAGAAGAAAACACAAGCGTGAGTTCGAAACTCAGCAAGCATATTGCAATGGATAACAAGACAATATCAAGACAATAACATCTTCCATCGTGTTTATCATCTCATTCATGAACACTTTAACAATATCATCATCATTATGTATGCAATGTAATGCAATGCTCATATCTCCTTGGAAACTCATACCGGTACGGTTGAGTACACACCCGTCGGTGTGCACCCTCTCCCCCCTTCCATCCCAAAGATGGAGGGTGCCTACTCCTCGCTTCCAAACACCACGTGGATGGAATCACGATGTAGGACTTACTCATTGGCTTTCCGGATTAGTCATAACTTTCTCACCGACCTTTCCCGGACTAGTTATGACTTTCTCACCGCCCGAGCCATGTAACATGCCATGTATGCATTTATGCCAACATCATATTTAACTCGTACACTAACACATGGCATCATCATGGATAACGTGTAGAGTAACACATGGCATCATCATGGATAACGTGTAGAGTAACACATGACATCATCATGGATAAACATACTCATCATATCAATGGCAAACATTAACATATGGCAAGCGATCATATCATATATTCAAGCTTCAATTTCAATCAATCAAACAACCTACAATCGCTACCCATTACAATACACTTGCCTCAACCGCGGGTGACGGAGTGGCGGGACGTAGAGGGTACTCCCGGAGGCACACCACCTGCAAACACGTGCCACGCAACCAAAACGGGCCCACAAAACAGTACTCAATCCCCCATCTAACCCGACATTGCCAACTATTCGAAAAACTAAAAACAGAGTTTCTATCCCGTCGGGACAGCAGCCTTGCAAAAGGCATAACTTGAGTTCTGGGACTCCGAATCAATTAAACGAGTACATCCTCGCGTAGATTAGGAAATTTCCCATCTTTTTCTAGTTATAAAGAAAGACTGATTCAGATTCTAAAATTGTTTAATCTACAGATTACCGTGATCTGTTCCAATCACGTCACAGATTTTATCACGCTCGGTAAAACAGCCATAACTTTCAAACGGCTGGACGGAATTTAATGTTCTTTATACCACTGAAAGGTATTGAAATTATCTACAACTTCTTCAACATCCGTACGGTCAGATTCGGAAATTAAATTGGCGAAAACCTTAACCCTAGGTCGACTGCTCATGCTGTCCCAAAAACAGAACGTGGCAACAATAGATCTAACCCAATTTACTCAAATCCAGCACCTCCAATTAATCAAAAAACTTGATAAACACCCTAAGAACAGTACCTAGATCAATCCCCAGGTTTTCCATGGACATACCTTCGCCCGACGACCGAAAACCCAATAGATCTCCTCCCGGTTCGCGCGATCTCCTTCCTCGCTCCAATCCCGCCGGATCTCCTCATCGCGGAGCGCTCCAATGGATGGATCTTCGAGTTGGCGAGGTGGAGAACTCCCCTAGGGGCAGCAAGGGAGGTGGAGAGGTGGTGGATGGGTGGAGGAGCAATGGGGAGCCATGGGGAGGGGCGCACGCAAGCAAGGGAGGTGGAGATGGAGTTGTGGCGGCTAGGGCATGGGGGATGGGGAGTTTGGGGCGCACAAAGGGGTGGAGGCCAGATTTGGCTGCCCAAAAGTCCCCCCCTTGGGCCCAAACCCTTCCACCGGAGGCCCAACTCAACCCACAAGGCCCAAAGGCCCCCGGAGAGGCCCAAACACCCGAAAACAGCCCAAAAACACGCTATAAAGTCGTACCGAAAAGTTTTAATCTCTAATTTCACATTTTATAAAGTTTTTAACCTCAGCATTCACACTTTATAAGGTTCTGACACTCCGTGGTGTCACATCACTTCATAAGGCCCAAAAACGCGAGTAAACCTCAAGCCGAAAGGTTTTATTCTCTAATTTCATATTTTATAATGTCACACCATACCGTAGTGTCACATTCTTCGCCCCTTCAACAGGATTCGACCTCAAATCCGAAGGACGCCAAAAACAACAACAAAATCCCCAAGGGACAAAAGACTTCTCTGCAGCACAAAACAACCGCACGAAACCTCAAACCGGAACAAACGACAAGCGAGCTCTCAAAACCAATATTTGGCGAGAAAAGGAAGGATCTAGCTCAACTAAGGGCAACCCCTCACAAATCGACCTCCACTTCAACTCCCAAACAGAAATGGCGTTTCAACCACAAAGGGCTCCATCAACCCAAAACGCTCGAATCCTCACGACAACACTTCACACTTCGATCACAACCAGCCTGACTACCACACTCTGATAAACTCAACATGACATAATCAAAGCAAGTCACAAATCCTTTAACAACCTCTCTACATTCTCGAAAATTTCCATCGAGGGGAATAACTCATTAAGGCACACTAGTCCTTCCGATACACGGTCATACTAACATTCCATTCCATCCTCTCCAGGCAAGACTCAAACCCAAAAACAACTAGTGAAGACAATTGCTCACGGCAGGACGATCATCACCGATCTACCGTCAACTTCACTTCCACCCATCGCTACTCCCAATAATGGTTAAACCCATACATCAACAACCTTCATCACAAACCACCATTATACCACTAAGGTTCGCCACCTAGCCCCAAACTAGGATCGTAAAACCTTTCCAAACCACAATTGGTTTTTTTTTTCTTAAGAGGATCTCGTCCTCCCACAAAACACTTAGCTATCAAGCCCAAGTGTACACACGACAACTCAAACCCAAAGCGTTGACAACCATTTTGGAAAGATTTCGGCAACAGCCAAAGAGCATTCATTTTAATTTCCTAAGCCAAGACGCAAAGGAAAACACAAATCTCCTACACCACAACCAACATACCAGAAATTCTTCATTCTTTCTTTTCAAACTAGAAAGCAAGGAAAAATCTTGTTTCATGACATGAATGCACATTCTTCAAGAGCACTCCGGATTAGTCATATATCCATATATGACTTTCTCACCGTCCTGGCTCAACGACCCTTTCATCTTTAAACATTTATAACCAATGTCTTGATTCTTTTCGCAATTCCTTTATCATGTAAAAATGGTACCGAATAGTCATTCATGAAATGACTTTTTCCTCGATATCAAACGATTAAAACACATATAACATCGGTGATTGCGCTAATTCATATAGACTATGATGGCAACACCGTTAACAGGAAAACACCACATCGTATAGGAAGCCACGTCAATTTGAAAACTAAACTTGCAAAACATCATATTTTAACCAAAATCAACATTTTGGAAAAGAACATCAACTCCAAAGTCAAACATCTGTACACACAACTGCCACATATTTTTCTCAAAGAGACAAGGAAACTCATTTCCAAAAGAGGAACACTTCACTAACAAGATCACTTATGCAACATTCCTGAAATCCACCTTTTGAAGTGCTTGCAAACACCACACCCCTTTTTTTTCAAATAATTCCAACTCTAACCGAAAGAGTTACAAATTACATCTCAAGAATTTTCAACACAATCCCACAATGACCATCTGCTTCCTTTTAAACATTTATTCCAAAGGTAATTCAGTGCGAACGCGAAAGGGCGCGATCGACTCAAAAACTTTTGGATGTAAATCCAAACTCACAACACGAACTAAACAAATTTGCCAAAACCAAAGGTCGACACCAAACACTACGAGTTTTGGGGAACCTCTGAAACACAGCACATGGAACACCTTGACCGAAAACCCTTCAACCAAAATGGCAAACAACCAAACCAGTCCAAAAGCTTTTAAACACAAGCTTAGCATAAAAATAACCATCTCTAGAACTCCACTACGCTTTCCATTAAAAGACTTTAATAATCACTTTTTACTCCCTGAGGACCCCCAACACAATTCAACCAAAAGCTTCACAACAAATTCTTCCTCTAGTTACCATTCCCAACACTTTTAATAAGGGTTTATGATGCTTATAAAAAAGGCACCCAACCAAGACTATAATGACATGATCCCCACGGATCACCGAATCATAATACCTCTTATTTTAAATTTGAAACATAGTACTCCCACAATTCTTTCAGCAAGATCAACATATACATTTCATACCTCCTATATATTCTCGTCTCGACAACCGAACCTTATTCAGTTAAACAACGACTTCAACATGTAAATATTATTTCTATAAGACAAAGTTCATAACTAGGATTCCAAGGCATACATTCATTAAGGATAAAACTCTACATCAGGTTAATTATCCATGGTTCACTCCATCGCCACAGGTTACAATACCCTCCATTTAATCAATGGTTTCCAACAAGTATTCTACACAACTACCACCACTACTAAGTCATCAATATCAAAAATTTGATTATCATCAATCAACACATTGCTTTTAGCTATCCTATATATAGGTGATAACCAAATTACCACCACACAACATACCCCAACTATTTAAAATAGATTGAATACTAGCATTAACACTGCCCTTAACAACATCATTAAGAATAAGTCTCATGTCTTCTCAATTGATATCAATACTAGCATTTATAGGAACACATACGCATACTTCCAAATATACTAATGGTTTGCAACAACATAAATAGCAATTCTAATCAACTTCCAAATTAAAGTCACTAGGCAATACGATTAAATTCCTCTATTACTCCATTAGATTAGAACGTCTTTAAACAACCAGCAAAGTTTCTTTAACGGTAACAACAGTCTACATCACCTTAATGTTTTAACTATGCATCAGGGTTTAAAACTTTTAAACATTATCGGGGGTCATAAGCACTTTTATAACAAAGCAACATATTCTAAGCATGTACATTAACACATTTAATCATTCTCGCTAAGAGTAAACTACAACACTGGTAGTCTATTTATTCTCAAGCTAGAGATATTAATCACATTGAATTGATTCAACTCAAAATGTAACTTAGCAACACATCAATCCATAAACCACATTGTTACCTACTACATAACATGCTAAACATCAATTCTTACTAGGGACAAACGACTTCAGTCAAAAGACTACTCACTTTGTTTGCAGCATTTTAGTTTTAAAACTCATCCCAAATTCATAAGGAAACATAACTCACAAAATTACAATGAGACAAACCCAAACTTGGTCATGCAAAGGAATTTTCCAAAACACTTTTCAATCTCAAAGACTCTCACAGGAAGGAACCAACCGATCAAATAAACCTTTGCAAATAAAACCTTAACACCAAACCCCAAACTTTCACAACACAATAAGGGTTTTTCAACGTTGATTTCTTAAACCAGTAAAGTAACGAAATCAAACACCACTTACTCCTACAAAGCCACAGAACTTCAGCCCTGACAGTCGGGTCTGGCACAACTCTACAAAAACTCCTTTAACCTCGGAGAAAGACAACCACAGGAATAAATCGAATGCTTCTTCCCCATAAAGAAACCAACAAACTAAGCATTAAAACTGGAAAGGCGCCCGAAAGAAGCGCAACCCTAGACTCCTCTTCTTCGTCTTCAACCAAGGAAGACAACCCACACACCGCATACGGAACGATCCGCGAAAAACCAACACTTTTCATTTGATTCAAATCAACTAAAGCCAAGAAAAGCAACGAAAACCGACCGTTAGAACGGCAAAGAACATACGAAGGAATCCACCACCAAACTCTTCTATTTGACTCCAGTCAACCACCCGAACTACGACAGAAAGGGTAAGCACTATTCTCCTACAGGGGTTAATAGTTCTTCGGTGATGGCGCTAACCGGCCACACCGTCAATCCTCACCCTTACTATGAAATAAGAGAGGTGGCCGAAACCCTTCGGCACCACAACCCACTTTATCACCACAACAAGCACAATTCAATCATCTATGTCATAGACATAGCAAAATGCATTGTCAAATGAAGCATTCAACATCAAAGCTTAAATACAACATTTAAGCGTAAAGAAACGATTCCCATACCCTTTCCTACTGTGCATCCATTGTGTGTCAAATTTTAGATTAGTTATACCACTTTTGCAAGTTTTAATGTTGCTATCCTATAACAAAATTTTAGTTAAGACCTAAGCCATGTTTCTAAGTTATTCCACATCACATTTTAGTTGTACCCTATAGCATGATACTAAAAATTCACATTCCAAGGACCTACAGCCCGCTCTGATACCAACTGTAACACCCCGGCATTTAATATGCCTGACTGCTACCAAACATAAGCTAAACAACATCTATATACCACGTTTAACATAAAATTCCAGCAAAGACGCATAGGCTAAAAACCGAGATTTCGGCAGCACCTCCTTTGTTTTAACATGGATTTAAGGAGCAACAACAGTATAGCATTATAAGGCAATAAGAGAGACATCTAAAACAGCAATAAATAGAGTCTTAACGACAATAAAAGTCTATCATCAAGCACTTAAAGTCGCCAAGTGTCAAACGAACAATAAGTCTCTCATAAACAAAGCTAAACCTTAAATCAAAGATCATCACACGCAATTTATTATCAAACTAATAGAATGACTTGGGGAATCAATATGGTGAAGCTACGTGTGGGCGTGTAACTATTTCCCTTTCCCGCATGGCTTTCTCATGGTACCTAAAACAAGAAGAAAACACAAGCGTGAATTCGAAACTCAGCAAGCATATTGCAATGGATAACAAGAACAATATCAAGACAATAACATCTTCCATCGTGTTTATCATCTCATTCATGAACACTTTAACAATATCATCATCATTATGTATGCAATGTAATGCAATGCTCATATCTCCTTGGAAACTCATACCGGTATGGTTGAGTACACACCCATCGGTGTGCACCCTCTCCCCCCTTCCATCCCGAAGATGGAGGGTGCCTACTCCTCGCTTCCAAACACCACGTGGATGGAATCACGATGTAGGACTTACTCATTGGCTTTCCGGATTAGTCATAACTTTCTCACCGACCTTCCCCGGACTAGTTATGACTTTCTCACCGCCCGAGCCATGTAACATGCCATGTATGCATTTATACCAACATCATATTTAACTCGTACACTAACACATGGCATCATCATGGATAACGTGTAGAGTAACAGATGGCATCATCATGGATAACGTGTAGAGTAACACATGGCATCATCATGGATAAACATACTCATCATATCAATGGCAAACATTAACATATGGCAAGCGATCATATCATATATTCAAGCTTCAATTTCAATCAATCAAACAACCTACAATCGCTACCCATTACAATACACTTGCCTCAACCACGGGTGACGGAGTGGCGGGACGTAGAGGGTACTCCCGGAGGCACACCACCTGCAAACACATGCCACGCAATCAAAACGGGCCCACAAAACAGTACTCAATCCCCCATCTAACCCGACATTGCCAACTATTCGAAAAACTAAAAACAGAGTTTCTGTCCCGTCGGGACAGCAGCCTTGCAAAAGGCATCACTTGAGTTCTGGGACTCCAAATCAATTAAACGAGTACATCCTCGTGTATATTAGGAAATTTCCCATCTTTTTATAGTTATAGAGAAAGACTGATTCGGATTCTAAAATTGTTTAATCTACAGATTACCGTGATCTGTTCCAATCACGTCACAGATTTTATCACACTCGGTAAAACAGCCATAACTTTCAAACGGCTAGACGGAATTTAACGTTCTTTATACCCACTGAAAGGTATTGAAATTATCTACAACTTATTCAACATCCGTACGGTCAGATTCGGAAAGTAAATTGGCTAAAACCTTAAACCTAGGTCGACTGCTCATGCTGTCCCAAAAACAGAACGTGGCAACAATAGATCTAACCCAAATTACTCAAATCCAGCACCTCCAATTGATCAAAAAACTTGATAAACACCCTAAGAACAGTACCTAGATCAATCCTCAGGTTTTCCATGGACATACCTTCGCCCGACGACTGAAAACCCAATAGATCTCCTCCCGGTTCGCGCGATCTCCTTCCTCGCTCCAATCCCGCCGGATCTCCTCGTCGCGGAGCGCTCCAATGGATGGATCTTCGAGTTGGCGAGGTGGAGAAATCCCCTAGGGGCAGCAAGGGAGGTGGAGAGGTGGTGGTGGGGTGGAGGAGCAATGGGGAGCCATGGGGAGGGGCGCACGCAAGCAAGGGAGGTGGAGATGGAGTTATGGCGGCTAGGGCATGGGGGATGGGGAGTTTGGGGCGCACAAAAGGGTGGAGGCCAGATTTGGCTGCCCAAAAGTCCCCCCCTTGGGCCCAAACCCTTCGACCAGAGGCCCAACTCAACCCAGAAGGCCCAAAGGCCCTCGGAGAGGCCCAAACACCCGAAAACAGCCCAAAAACACGCTATAAAGTCGTACCGAAAAGTTTTAATCTCTAATTTCACATTTTATAAAGTTTTTAACCTCAACATTCCCACTTTATAAGGTTCCGACACTCCGTGGTGTCACATCACTTCATAAGGCCCAAAAACGCGAGTAAACCTCAAGCCGAAAGGTTTTATTCTCTAATTTCATATTTTATAATGTCACACCATACCGTAGTGTCACACACGAATCCCTTCCAAATCAACATGGTCCAGTATTCACGAAAATGGAAAGAACCCGCGAAAGAGGATATCAAGCCGACTAAGAAAGTGCAGATCACCATCGGCTCAGTACAGATTGAAGCCGATCAGAACGGCCAAAATTCAAGGACAATAAAGCCAAAAGGGAATTTAGAAGTCGGAAGATGGTACAAGGCAGAAAGAACCCCGCTAAGGAAAGCCAGTTTTAAGCCAAGACCAAACTTCTTACAACTCCTGGAGATGTACGAGAGGATGAGTCATCGACAGCAATGGAGAGACAACTTCCGTCGGCCAAGGGTTCACCAGTCGAGCAAATATGATCGGCCAGATAGACTCAAATCTCCAAACATCATAGAAGAATCTCATTGGCAATGTCCCTTTTGGCAATTTTTCTGGGAGAAAGGGATGACCCTGCCCACAGTGTTGTCATGCCCCATGCAACACCCAATCAGGGATTGGCCAGATCGATCAGCTAAGGACAGGCTGTTCAGATCAATACACGATCGGTTGGGATCAGAGAACAGAAGGCCAATCCACGAAAGATTATCAATGCCAGAACGAGGCGAATCCTCCACAAACCCCAAAACGCCATCCTCCGACACTGCTGATGGGCTGGAGTCTGGTGACGAAACAAGCAGCCTAGTCGGCAAAATCCGAAAGCCGATCGACGCCTAGTCTGGTGACGACAACTTGATTATCCCTTTTACATTAAGATCTTAGCCAACAACAAAATATTACATGTATTTTTAGAAGATCTAAATGCAAAAAAAAAACTTATAGAATCTAGAAGAACTGTAAAACTGCCGCCATCCATGCATGGCGAAGTCATCGAAACCTCCCTCCATCGTCTCTTTTTTTTGCGGAAAGTTTGATGCCCTAATCCGGTCAACGCCACTCATCACCATCACAGGCCTTCCATTACCCCGGTGAGGGCTTGTCGAGGGTCGCGGCCGGCCGGTGCACCACGTGCTATTCGGTGCCTCTCTCCTCCATGCCGCTGCCCTCGACGTGGCTGCCCAAGCACCGCCCGGCGTGGCTCGACGCCGCTGCCCAAGTGCCACTTACACTGACGGCTGGTGTCACCATGGCCCGATGCTACCATACAGCTGTTTGCACCATTTCTTTGGGCCTCCCGGTGAGGAGTACATGGGCATCCTAAAGAAGTACTCCCTCCAATTTGGTAATAGATGTCGTTTTGGACATCGACACGGTCTTCAAAATACAACTTTGACCACTAGTTTTTATTATAATATATTTATAAAACCCAATAAAATTATAATATTATGAAAGTACCTCTTGAGACAAGTCTATACATATAATTTTCATGTATCCAACTTAAATATTTAAAAATATATCGATAGTCAAAGTTTCGGAAGTTTGACCATCACTATGTCCAAAACGACATCTATTACCAAACTGGAGGGAGTATGTTATATACAGTCCATCAGTACCGGTTAGATAAAACAACCGGTACTAATGAGGGCCTCATCAGTACCAGTTGGAGACACCAACCGGTACTGATAAGGTCCACAAGGGTTCACAATTGCGCTGTCACGTGTGACTTCCAACCGGTACTGATACTCTATCAGTACCGGGTGAGAGAACCGGGACTAATACCCTTGAGCATCAGTCCTGGATAGCCTGTACCGGTTCAGAAACCGGCACTAAAGGCTCTTTGAAACCGGTACTAAAGGCCCTTTCCGTAGTAGTGAACATGTCTAGTTGAGGCAGATCCACAAAATTACCATATTTGACAAATGTTTGACAAAGAGAGATCTTTCGCCGATGCAAATTTACTATAAATGACTAAATAAATCGGTTGTGTTACTATGCACAACAAGCCAAAATCCAAACACTACCAGGGAACAGTGCAACACAAGCGGTTCGTAAGCGCTTTCACAAGCGGTTATGGAACCGCTTGTACGCAACCGAGAGTGATACCCAGAGGGTATCACTCGCGGTTCCACGAACCGCTTTTGGTGCGGCACCACGAGCGGTTCGAAAGGTGTCCAGGAAGAGCAGTGGAGCAGCCACGTGGAGGCAAATCACAAGCGGTTGGTGTTACCAACCTCTTATAGAGCCCCTCCATCTTTGGTGGTGAGAGATGCCACATGTGCTCTCTCCACAAGCGGTTGTTGTTACAAACCGCTTGTGGAGAGGCTGCAACCTTTTCAATATAGGCTTTCCAATATGAATTTTGGCAATTAAATTAAATGCAACTACAAGTTTATTTCAGCATAATTAAATATATATTATAATTGAGAAAACCATTAGTTTGTTAGCACAAATAGTATGAACTTATAATGTATTTACAAATTAAATGCATATATACACACAAGTTTTACAATACATAAAATGATGAGCACAAGCAAACGTTTTACAACTTTCGAAGAGTACAAAGGTGGTGATCTTGAGATCATTTCTTGCGTGCATCACTTTTTGCGTCCATAGACGAAGATTCTGTAAGTTCACCTGTCCTTATTGAAGGACAATCTCTCCATCCCTTTGCGTAGAACTCGCCTCTGGGGGTTATAATCTCATCAACAATGAAGCCAATAAGTTGTTCTTGGACTGCTTCAACCCGATGCGAAGGGATCACGCCTGTCTCATTGATGCCGGGCTACGAAAAGAAAGAAAGAAAGAAATCTTTGAATACGTGAAGTATAAGTGTATTAAGAAATTTGTTTTTAACACACGCACCTCGTTGTCCAGTCGTCGCATATCGCCGTGGGTAAGATTTTGCATGTAGAGGCACACATAATAGCCACATAAATTGTTTCCGGCCAATTGCTGTAGAATGTGGAGTGAATTGTTTGAAAAGAATGCAATTAATTATTGAGAAGATAAATTTTTATGCCATATATATTCTTTAATTGATATTTTGTAGTACGTACTCGAGTGCTCAGTTGCACTGTGAATTCATTCCTAGAACTCTTTCCTCTATGCTTCGTTTGGAACATGGCGAATGCCCTGTCATGCGTTATTATATGAATAGTAATTATGAGTATTCGAAGTACTTAAATATATGTAGGTTGGCATCTCAATATTACCTGTTTAGAATATCAATGACAAACTGAAAATCTTGCTGTGGTTTTCTTCTTGAGTCTTGCACAATGATCTTCGCACTATCGACATTGATAATAAGTAGGATCCAGTGAAACCTATTATATATATGTATTGCAACATATATGTAATTAGTCATATTATGAATGTCTTGAAGAAGGATAAATGAGAGGTTTTGTGATGACATGTATATATACGTACATGAAGTTGAAGGGAAAAAGTATGTGTTGTTTGTAGTACTGTTCTGAAAGAGCTTTCAGAATGTATTCTTCAATTTCTTTTGGGCTGCCTTTACATGTAGTCTCGTTGACAATTAATGGATCCATGAAGCCGATGTCGAAGATAGTCTCTATTCTACATCGTTGTATCTCCATTCTACATACAAAGGGGATGAGTTATTAGATTTTCCAGCTTGAACTACGGCGAAATTAACACGTATATATGGTAAACTCAATGATTAGCTGGAAGTACTTACAGACACCAGCAGCTCATTAGAGACACGTTG
Organism: Rhipidocladum racemiflorum; assembly: GCA_036346355.1. Classification (NCBI taxonomy): domain Eukaryota; kingdom Viridiplantae; phylum Streptophyta; class Magnoliopsida; order Poales; family Poaceae; genus Rhipidocladum; species Rhipidocladum racemiflorum. The sequence continues at coordinate 65,795 of JAYEVF010000087.1, read as the reverse complement.
ACGGCGTCTCGATGGTAAAATTGGTACAAGTCCTCGAATTCCATCCATATGAGTTGTCCCCATGATAGAAATCTATCTCTTTTATATGGATGGGGAACATTGTTCTTCCTTCAGCGGACTGTTCCATGTACCATTCATGAAATTATCGCATCTTGGTTGGCAGATCCTTTATCTTTTCTGGTGCAACCAACTCCTGGCCCAGCTTATATGGCCACCTGACCTCTGCCATTGGAAGATTATCTGATGCTCCCACAGCTGCAGCGAAAGATAGCCCTGACTCTCTCAAGAATTCGTCTAGTTGGTGATATTGGGCTTTCTTGTTAGCTGCCACCGCCTTCTTAGCCCGTTTCCCTTTCAATGCAGACTTCACTATTGTGCGTCCGTAGTTAGTCGAGGCAGGAAGAGGTACTGCACGACTTGTCTCAAAGTGGGTTGCAGCTTTCGGATCAATTTGCGCCTTGGGAGGTGGCATCTTTGATGCGAAGTGTGTCTCAATTTCCTTTCAAACTGTTTCTTGTGTCTCCTCAGCCGTCATGTCGTATGCCCTTTTCGGAGGTTCCTTTGACGACTGGGCCTTCTTGGAGGGGGTAGCATCGCAGTACTAGCCCTTCGTACTTGGAGTTTCTTCCTTGGAGGAGATTGTGGAGCCGGGCTTCCTTGGGCAGGAGGTGGAGCTGGGCTTCCTTGGGCAGGCGGTTGAGTTGATGTAGGAGGAGGCGGGTTTTGTTGTTGCGGAGAGGACACATCCAATTGTTCGATTTCTATTGTTGGAGAGGTCACCTCCACGGTCTTCGAAAATATGATGTACCTTTTTCGCCAGAGGATGATTCCGTGGAGGGCCTGTCCAAGCTTGGTGATGTCGTCCCCTCCATCAATCTCGAGCAGAACATCTTCATAGCCGCTCGACACCTCCTCCACCGTGACCTTCGAGTAACCTAGCGGTATCTCTTTGTAGTGGAAAAGCTGGCCCGGCTCCACCGGGTACGCCACGCCATAAGCCACCTTGGTGGAGAGGTTATGCACCTGAACATGTAGCTTACACTCCCGGCGAACTTTGATGATGTCCACTACGTACTGTCCTAGGTCTGGCACTGGTACCATGTGAGTAGAGAGTGGGTGTCGGGACCCGAATTTGCAAATCCGGACCCTCTGTGTATTCAGCACTAGTCCAGGATCACGCTAGTGCACACAGTCTCAACATTGGTATATATCACAATCATACTCATCGAAATAGTAAAGTACTTTATTGAAAAGAGATATAACCGTTTACTCGACCTTTATGGTCAAGTTACAAAAGTACGCCTCGCAGGGCTAAAGTCTTACTTAAATAAATCTGCAGCGGAATATAAAGAAACGCGTGGCTCCAACCAATATGCCACAGGCAACTGACTGGACCTTCCCCCTAGTTTGTCGTCTCCTCGTGGATCTCCTCCTCCAATGCAGGTGTTGTCTCCTCCTCAACTGATGTTTGTGTTGCGGCAAGGGTGAGTACTTGGTACTCAGCAAGTTATGCACAGAATGCAAACTAATATACTATATGCATGGCTTAGTACAAAGGTATGGCTCATGGTATATTTGCAGTAAACAGCATTTGACAAGTAATATAAAGTAGATTCAAAAGCGATGAAAACAGGTATAGTATCAATAACTTTTCCAGAAGTTTAAACAAACACTTTTCCTTTCCTAGTCCACATTTCCATCATCGTCATTATTAAACCAAACCATCTTTCCAAAAACCAAGTTGTTTTTATGAAAGTCTAACCCTTCACTGTAATCCCCGAGCAATGTCCAATGCCGCGGACTCGGCTATTCGAATAGATTCTACACTCTGCAGAGGTTATGCACTTTACCCACAAGATACAGCCAAACACCACAAAGGCGAGTGTCCATAACAAAGTCTTTCGGAAACCGCTAACTACACAAGTGAGCCTCTCCGGTTATTGCACACTAACCCTTCCCTTAGCAAAGGCGAAGTCTAGGCTAATCAACCGTTAGATGGGTACCTGGCCTCAGCCCTGGTACGCTCCCCCGTACAACTTACACAAACGGTGTAGTTGACACCCAGAGGTCCCACAAGTAAGTTATTAGCAACTTAATCAACTAGGTCCGTCCCATTACAGACATGTGGTTGCACGCTTGACTCAGATCAAAGGCTTGCAAGGTTAAGTCCTTAGAGTGACCAGGGCAAGACTACCCGAAGAACCAAATCAACATCCCTGGTGCCACAACTGGCCCACCAGATCACTCTTGCCACATGCCCCGGTCGAAACCATTTGTCAAAACCCCAGTTGATTACCATGCACCACGTGCCATCAACATCATCATCAATAACACATGACACTACTCCAAAACAGATTCCATATCTCATTAAGTCAACATTAACATTTATTTGTCCAAAACCATGTCATGTCCACGTGGCAGGTCTAAGCATGATCTACATCGGTCTAATTACCCATGTTTGCTAGTTAATAGTGTCCAACTAAATATTCCACAACTAGGGTGACAAGGGGGTTCATGGCATACAAGTATTTATGTCAAGGTGTCATACAGCAACTAGGTGTTCAACTAATCCCAGGTTTAATCGAAATAGATTCTATTTAACATAGCATGCAATACTTTGAAACAACATAATTTGTAAAATAGGATCAACATGGTCAAAGCACAACTTGCCTTCAAAAAGTACTAGTTCTTGGTCTTGAGCTGGCTCCTGGGTCAATACTTCTCCCTCGAACCCTTCGGACACTTCGACGTCTACTCGTAACGCGTGCAAATAGCAATAAACGAATAAACAAGAAGCAAAAAGTGTCCAAATATCCAAATGAAGTCCATAAACAGAGAGAACATATTTTATGAATTTTTAGGAATTTGAATCGACAAATTCGGAGTTAAAATGCAAAAGTTATAAGGTTTTTAAAGTTTAATTAATCAATTTAATTAATAACGCAAATAAAACTTTGGTCCAAAAATTAAATAAAATTCATATTTGGGTAGAGCTCAATTTTATAAAAATTTAGAAACTGGAATCGTTCAAATCGGAGTTAAAATGCAAAAGTTATAAGCGTTTGAAGTTTCAAAATTCAAATCAAATAATAAACCGAATTATTAAATCATTTTCTTTTTCGGAAATTATTTATTGCGTCAGCCTGGACACGTGGCAGCCTCTGATTGGGCGGCTGACGTCAGCCAGTCCATGGGCTCAGCCCACGGTTTGGCTCGGTCCACCGTGGACTCGGTCCACGGCTCGTGTCGCTGACAGGTGGGACCCACTGGGGTGACATCATTCTTGGCGTCAGCGAGGACTCGGCCACGGCCGACAGTGGGACCGCGGTAGCGTCACCGCCGGATGGTGGCGGCCCGACATGCGGGCCCGCCATGACGTCAGCGTGACGTCATGGTGCGATTCCATTGTCTGCGGCCGACACGGGCGGCGTGTCGGCGTCACTGCGCGGGTCGCGGCCGCGACGGTCAGACTTCCGTCACGTGGCGCGATCTCGGCCATTGATTTGAAAATCAACGGCCCAGATTAGATCTGGACTCACGCGTTTGGGGTGAACGAGTTCGATTCGGACCGTTGGATCTAGATCCAACGGTCGAGATTGGATCTGGGACTTTAGAACGGGATCTCACCGGCGGGTGACGTGGCACGATCTGGGCCCTTGGATCTTGATCGGACGGTCGAGGGAGGTCGAGCAACGGCGATGGCGTGCGGCGGAGCCTAGGTCACCGGAGACGAAGATGACGGCGATCCCGACGGCGTTCCGGGGCCTCTCCGGCGGAGTGAGATGTACCTACAGGTGTGCCTTGACCTGGGGAACTCGGGGCTGGGTCCAGTCGCGGCGGAGGACGGCGGACGGCGGCGGGGCGAAGCAAAGACCGCGACGGGGGCTCCTCCAACTTCGGCGAGCAATAGCGGGAAGACGGCGGCGGCTAGGGCTAGGGCGCGTGGGGCAATCGACGCACGGGGCTAGGGCGAACCTCGGGCGCGGGTCCGGGCATTAAATACCGGCCCGGACGCCGAGATCCCCGCGGAATCCGTGGCGGAGCCGGTACGGGCGGCGGAGTCTGTCCCGGACACGGCGAGGCAACGTGGCTTGATCTCCGTCGTCCACGTGGCACGATGGACGGCCGGGATCGCTCGGGCGCGACGGATCCGGACCGGATCCGGTTGGATCGGTGCGGCTTAATCCCGGCCGTTGGATTCTGATCTAACGGTTCGGATCGATGAGGGTTCGGCCGGATCACATGGCTCGGGTCGGACTCGAGTCTGACTCGGACTCGGGTCCGGTCGGATGAACAGTGAAACCCACTCGCATTTTCCAGCGATTTAATATTTAAAATAATTTCTAGTAATTCATTTAATTCATTAAACATAGCAAAATACTCAGAAAAATTCCAGGAAAAATTCTAGAAAATATTTTAGAGCATTTGGGACTCAAATAAAATATTAGTTCCAAAAATTTATTTTGAAATTTTATTTCTTTAATTATTTCAAATGAGAATAAATACAAATTAATTCCAAATAAATCCAAATAAATTCCAGAAAATTCCAAAAATTCACAATAGGGCTAAAAGACATTTAAATTTATGAAAAACAAAAATTGGAGTGTTATAGTGGGGCGGCATTGGATGCGCAGCTACTCCGTCGTGCGGAGGTGGGCGAGCTAGCGACGCCGTCGGCTTGTGTATTGGTTGTACTGGCTCCCTGAAGTTTACCGAGTGCCGCCTGCAGCTTTTGCTCAACAATCTCTCCGATGCTTTGCTGAGTTGCTCTTGAGTACGTGCTCACTAACGGGGCTGTTTTCCTCCATCATGCAGCTAAAGAACTTTTCTGAAGCTTCATAACTCTCTACTGCGGCATGTGTGTCGAAAATCATTTTCAACTCTCTCATTGTATCAAAAGCATTGCTGTGCTCGAAACGTTTTCGCAGCTTAGGCTCAAGGCCATACAAAATGCCGCAGTGAACTAAACTGTGATCCTCCTTGCGAGTCAAGAAAACATTTTTCTCCTCCTCGGGGGCATCATCGTGGTGGGGCACCAATGCGCATCAAGCACATAGCTCCTTTGAGCGCGAGGAGAATCCTCAGGTTAAGGGCCCAGTTGGTAAAGTTGCTACCGTTGGTGGCTAGTTTCTCTTTCTCCATGAACAGATTGAAATTGAAAGTAGGTGGTGCCATCTACAACATATTTGCAAAGTTACTTAGACTAAGTTCATAATAGATTAAGTTCAAGTTTAATTCAAAATTACTACGAGAACTCCCACTCAAAAACAACATCCCTCTAGTCATCTTTAGTGATTACACGAACCAAATTCACTATACCGAAACCGATCATCACGTGAGACGGCATAGTTTCAAAGGCGAACATCAATATGTTCATCATATCATCCATATGACTCATGCTTTACCTTTCGGTTCGTGTTCGAGGCCATGTCTGTACATGCTAGGCTCGCCAAGTAGAACCAAAGTATTTGCTTGTGTAAAATCGGCTTACACCCGTTGTATGCGAACGTAGAGTCTATCACACCCGATCATCACGTGGTGCTTAGAAGCAGCGAACTTTCTTAACGGTGCATACTATGGAAGAACACATTATTATCTTGATATTAAGTTGAAGGGATCATCTTATAGTGCTAACGACGCGATCACATCCAAGCAAAATAAGATGCATAAAAAGGATTAACATCACATGCATGAATAATGTGATATGATATGGTCCTTCTAGCACTTGATCTCCATCTTGTGCGTCATGGTATTATCTCCATCATTCCACCGGCGTGGCACCAAGGTCCATGGTGCTTCCATCTTGATTGTCTTCCTCCATTACAATATATCACATGGACATATACTTAGCACGCAGGCCATAAAAGAAAAGACTACCAAATGGCTCCTACCGGTTGTTTAAATTTACAATAAATCTTATTTCATACAACAATCTTTGTATCAATGACCATATCACATCACATGCCCTGCAAAAACAAGTTAGACGCCTCTAATTTTTTTTTCATATTTTCTGTGATTTTGGGCTTTCTAGGAAAGAACCGTTCTTACCTACGAACAAGAACCACAACGGTGATAAAAACATTATTAGCAAACCGTTGTAAATTAGATCATGACTATAGTAGGAGAAATCGACACCGCAAAGCCACTTATGCAAAGCAAGTTGCATGTCGAGCGTGGAACAAGTCTCATGTGCGAGGACATGTAAGGTTAGTCCGGACCGCTTCAAATCCCACTATGCCACCATGATCCAAAAAACACGAAAGTATGCAATAACATGATCATCAACACCCACATCCATATGTGTTTTAACCGTACATAACATCTACGCATAGACCTGGCTCTGATACCACTGATGGGTTATGGGCATGGAAAAACAAAAAATTTTCCTACGAATGCAACCAAACACCAAGATCATATCTAGGAGATGCATGCAAACGGTTTCAGAAGGACTCACCCTCGTAGACCGAAAGCGGGAATAACGTTCCCGCAAACAAACGTGGTTGAAGTAGAGGTACACGCCCAACTTCAAAGTCGCGAAGATGAGCGCCACAAACGGCAGCGCCTCCGTACTTGGTCACACATACGGAACAACGACGACCTCCAATCCCTCGATCCAGCGGGGCAGCGGAAGTAAAGGATCCACGGAAAACTCCAACAACACTATGACTTAGTGGTGGTGGTGGAGAAACTTATTTCAGCAGCGCTTCGCTTAAGCTACTGCTTGAAAGGTGGAACAGCAGGAGGAGGGAGAAAGGGCCAACCAAAGGGCTATGGAGATTCATCCATGAGAGAGGAGCTCCACCCTCCCTTTTATAGGAGTGAGTGGACTCTTCACTCTCTCCATGTGAATGGACTCTCCATTCTCTTCATGTGAATGGACTCTCCATGTGAATGTACTCTCCATTCTCTTCATGTGAATGGACTCTCCGTTCTCTTCATGTGAATGGACTCTCCATGTGAATGTACTCTCCATTCTCTTCATATGAATGGACTCTCCATTCTCTTCATGTGAATGGACTCTCCATGTGAATAAATAAACAATTTTATTTCTGTTATTTTAATATTTGTTAATTCTTTTAATTAACAAAAATTAACACATTCCCCCTTGAACTATTCCGATATCCCGAAACTATTCCGGTGCTGTCCAAACTTTTCTCCGGTGTTCCGTACCCACTCAAAAGCGTCGATGAACCTTAAGTGTGTCACCCTACGGTTCGTGAATAAAATGGACATGATCAAGACACCTCTCTGATCAATAATCATCAGCGGGATCTGGAGATCCATAATGACTCCCACTTATTCAACGATGAACTAGTGATCGTGTGAACCAAAAACAACATAACCAATTCCTTTTGTCTCGCGATATATTACTTATCCGGGATCCGATCATTTGCATCAACTATACCTAGTTCGATCCCGTTACCGACAAGTACTCTTTACTCGTTCCGTGATATGACATTCTTGTGACCTAGTCACGTGCTTGCAAGCGATGTCAATGTGATATCACCGAGAGGGCCCAGAGTATATCTCTCCGTCATCTGGATGGACAAATCCCGCTCTTGATGCATGAGCCTCAACTAATAATTTCATAGTACCCAAATCCATCTTTATAGTCACCGTGTTACGGAGTGACGTTTGATGTCATCAAAATACTTTTCCGGAGTTAGTGATTGACATCATCTCATGGTCTAAGGAAAAGTGCTATTTTGTATATGTTCAGTACAGCAATTTGCTATACCAACTTGGGTGTGTGTTCATCACATCATTCTTCTAATAATGTGACCCCGTTATTAACAACATCCAATGTTCATGATCAGGAAACCTTGATCATCAGTTAATCAACGAGCTAGTTTAAAAGAGAGGCTTTACTAGGAACCTTTTTGTTTATTAAACACACATGTATCAATGTTTCCGGTTAATACAATTTTAGCATGAGAAATAAACATCTATTATAAACATGGAATAAGATAATAAACAATTTATTATTGCCTCTCGGGCATATTCCCTTCAATAACCACCGGTGCCAAGATGGTGGTGGTATTTCTTCTTCCCAGCGTTGATCTTGTTCTGAAGGCTTACGGCATGTCCTTCCTCTGACAATTTGTATTCTTTAAATGCATCCCAGTGATCCGCCAGCTTGGGATGTTGGTTGAAATCTTGCCTTTTTCCCTTCTTGACATACTTGTTGTTCAGGTGAACTTTCCACGACTGAAATTGGGTTGCCATTTTCTTCAAAGTGTATCTCTTAACCTTGTTCTCGTATCCTTCAGGGAATTTGAAGTTCTCCTTGATATCTTTCCAAATGAGCTCCTTGGTTGCTTGCGGAACTTCAGGCCATTTCTTGATGCTAACTGGGACATGATCCCTAACGTGGAAACCACATGCGTTGTTAAACGGGCCTACTGCAGAAAGAGGGGCAATTGGCTTCCCGTCATTGTCGACGTTCGTGAAAACAAACTTTGTAGCAGGCTTCTTGTTAGCACCTCGCTTGGTTTGGGTGCTCAATGTACCGGGCTGAAAATGGACAGAGATGTGAATTTTTCATGTTAGAGCCATTTATATTAATTGGTTAAATACGATTAAAGGGTTTGTCGTGGCATTACCTCACTCCCCTCATCGTCCACTGCATCACCGGATCCACCGACTGCGGTGTCGACAATGTTCGGGTCACCGGATCCACCGGCTGCGTTGTCGACAACGTTGGCATCACCGGCAGCGATCACATCTAGCAAGAACTGTTCTTCCATGTCGAAATTAGGAGCATCATGCCCTGGTGTCGCCATCTATCTAATTATGGAAAAATATATCAATGTATATGTATATCAATATACATGTATAAATGTATCAATGTATTTATATGTATATGTATGAAAAATTGTTTAAGCATATCAATGTATATCAATGTATGTCAATGTATATCAATACATTTATCTTGTGGGCATTTTGTCGAACACGTTGTGGGCAGCGAGAAAAAGAGGTGTGTTAGCATAGGAGAAGGCTAACCTAGGCCCTTCAGGTGGTGGAGGAGGCGACGGCGACGTCGCAGACGACGGCGCGGTGGCGGAGGAGTCGACGGCGAGCTCGGCTGCGATGGCGCTGAAGGTGGCAGTCGACGGCAATGGCGCGGGGACTTAGAAAATTTCTGAGCTGAGTCTGTGACGGGCGAGAAAAAGCTATTTATAAGAGCACCTTTACAAGCGGTTCGTAATACAACCCGCTTGTAGAAGTACCTCTACAAGCGGTTCTTAATACAACCCGCTTGTATAAATGGACCTCTACAAGCGGTTCGTACTACGAACTGCTTGTAGAAACGCCTTACCGCAGTGAGGGAGGGACCTCTACAAGCGGTTCGTAATCCCAACCGCTTGTGGATACATAATAGTTAAAAAGGTTTGAGGCCGTCCATGCTCGACAAATATCTTCCTCCCCCTGGCTAGCGAGTGGCGCTTGAGCTTGGACCTAACCTGCGGCATCGCGGGTTCGAGTCCTGCTCGCGCCCTCTGCTACTTCTTTATTCTTTCCTCTTTTTTTAATGCATCCAAAAATTAGTAAGTCCATTCAAAAATTAGTTAGTGGCAGTCGACGGCAATGGCGCGGGGACTTAGAAAATTTCTGAGCTGAGTCTATGACGGGCGGGAAAAAGCTATTTATAAGAGCACCTTTACAAGCGGTTCGTAATACAACCCGCTTGTAGAAGTACCTCTACAAGCGGTTCTTAATACAACCCGCTTGTATAAATGGACCTCTACAAGCGGTTGGGATTACGAACCGCTTGTAAGGGACCTCTACAAGCGGTTTGTAATTCCAACCGCTTGTAGATACATAATAGTCAAAAAGGTTTGAGGCCGTCCATGCTCGACAAATATCTTCCTCCCCTCTGGCTAGCAAATGGCGCTTCAGCGTGGACCTAACCTGCGGCATCGCGGGTTCGAGTCCCACTCGCGCCCTCTGCTACTTCTTTATTCTTTCCTCTTTTTTTAATGCATCCAAAAATTAGTTAGTGCATCCAAAAATTAGTAAGTCCATTCAAAAATTATTTAATCCCATGAATTAATGATCACTAAAATTGTTTAATACATTTATAAATTATTTATTCATTTCAAACATTGTTTAATGCATTCAAAAATTAGTGAGTGCAATAAAAAATAGTTAGTGCATCCAAACATTAGTAAGGCCATTCAAAAATTATTTAATCCCATGAATTAATGATCACTAAAATTGTTTAATACATTCAAAAATTATTTATTCCTTTCAAACATTGTTTAATGCATTCAAAAATTAGTGAGTGCAATAAAAAATAGTTAGTGCATCCAAAAATTAGTAAGGCCATTCAAAAATTATTTAATCACATGAATTAATGATCACTTTGTCTTTACAAGTGTTCCTTCGGCGTGATCGCGACGTACGTAAGGGCATCGACTTCTATTACATTTAGGACATTTATGTCGACATCTACCGCAAAGGGAGGGAGCTCGTCGAACTGATTATATTCTTCCTCGTCTGTGACGTCCTCAACACCAACAATCCTTCGTTTGCCATGGAGAACCACGTGTCACTTTGGCTTACTACTGCAATCTTTTTACTTCTCCCTGTGCTTCTTTGGTTTGCTTGACATGTCCATTATGTAGAAAACTTGTCTCACATCATTGGCAAGGACGAATGGTTCGTGCCTACAGCCAACTTCTGTCAGGTCGACGGTTCTCATGCCGTATTTGTCGATATTCACGCCGCTTGAAGTCAGTTTGACCCACTGGCATTTAAACAGAGGGACCTTCAATGGTCCATAGTCGAGCTCCCATATCTCTTCTATGTAACCATAATATGTGTCCACATTGCCTTTGTTGTCAGTGGCGTCTATACGGACACCGCTGTTCTGGTTGGTGCTCTTGGTATCCTACCATTTTGTGTAGAAGGTGTAACCATTTATCTCGTAGCCCTGAAATGTGACAATTTCACTAGATGGCATCCGAGCCAAGCACTGCAACTGTTCATTTTCTGACCCGTTGATAAGGATGTAGTTTTGTAACCAAGCACCGAAAGTATCCATGTGCCTCACTGTGATCCAATCCTCGGACCACCTTGGGAACTCGCGGCGTAGAATACTCTTATGCCGAAGGACGTACGGGGCCACTAGGGTTGATTATTTTAGAACAGTGAAATGTGCTTGCATAAAAGTTAGGAGATCATTGCATGCAATTGTTTTCCGTCCTAGTGTCCCTTTTCCCCGTAGTCTCCCCTCATGGCGTGATATAGGGACGCCAATGGAATGTAGATCCTCAATGTAATCCAAACAAAACTCAACCACCTCCTCGGTCCCATAAACCTCCGTAATGCATCCTTCGGGACGTGAACGGTTACAAATATACTTCTTTAGGACTTTCATATACCTCTCGAAAGGAAACATGTTGTGTAGAAACATGAGCCCGAGAATACCTATCTCTTTGACAATGTGAACAGTGAGATGAATCATAATATCAAAGAATGCAGGAGGAAAGATCATCTCAAGGCTGACCACACTCTGTACCACGTCATCTTGTAGCTTACTTAGCTTATGTGGATCGATGACCTTCTGCGAAACCGCGTTGAAAAATGTACACAGCTTTATGATTGTCACCCGGACCCACTCAGGCAAACTACCTCTCATAGCCACTGGGAGCAACTGTGTCATCAATACAAGACAGTCATGAGATTTCATGTGGGGGCTCCGGTCTTAGATTAGCGATACAACTCTTACTGTTGCATCGTACTGGATAATGATGCAACCCGAAAGGAAACCGATCGCTTATCTGAAACCGTACTCGGATTGAGATCAACCAATCGGCGCAACACTCGTGCTCTTGCCAACCGATTGGAATCAATCCAAGCTTCCCGCATATGTGTTGAGTGCTAGTCCCCAAGGATTATTGCCTAGCACACACATACTAAGCACATTGAGATGTTTCATCACAAATACACATATGAGCATAACTTAAAGTAGACTGGCAGTTATTACAAGTGCTTAGGTTACAAGTTCAGGGCCGACTGGCCAAATATACAACAAAAGAGAGTAAGTTCAGCGGAAATAGCATAAGTCCAAAAGAAAGGCTTCAAAATGCCACCCATAACCCAAAAGGGCATCCGACTGGGAAAGTCCCAGTTCAACCATCAAAGACGTTGTTTACCCCCGAATCGAAGTAAGTATCGTCAGGAGCATCATCATTACCTTCCTCTAAACATTTTTAAGTAGAGCAAACAGTGAGTAAACGTATGTACTCGCAAGACTTTAGTGTATGGAAGAAATTATACATGTTAGGCTATTCAATGGATGAAAGTTTCTACTCTAGGTTCAAATTTCAGCATAAGGCAAGTTTTATTTGAAACTATGCAATTTGATAAACAACGTTATCATTTGAAATGAGCATTTGATTGAAACTACAAGTAACATATGAGTACTTTGAGCAATCATTCATGACCCTCCATGCCCATGAATAATATCCGGAACATAACCAACCCACCATGACTTACACTAACACACTAAACACCATTTTCTAAGTCATTTTGCAAAACCAAAACACTATACTTGACATTATGTTTCCAAGCCGCTCGTGACCGTGAGCACGGCTAATCGATTAGATTTAAAACTCTGCAGAGAGTGTACACTTTACCCACATGACACATTCTAGCAATCATTCAACCATGCCACGCGATACGCAAGTACCCGTTTTGCTAGACTATGACAAAACTTTTCAACTAGCTAAAGCCTAACCTTGCACTAGCCCGAGTATAACCTGTCCTTGCTATGGCGACAGAATTTCAACAGTTATGATGGTCCCGCTAGTCATCGCCCTCGTTCTCCCCATAGCAAGGCATACTCGTTGTATCGGGTCACTTGATCCCAACACCTTGGTGAAGGGAGCGCCCTCGAACGACACCACTCACTTGTTCGTCCTACTCTTCTGCCTATCGACGTGCAAGATTAAAACTTCATCTAGCTTACTAAGTTAGGCTATCCCATAACTAGCACATGTGGTTGCACCAGATAACTCAGTTAATAGTATCAAGTTCGGTCCTTAGGTTGACTCGGGCGAGTATCTCCCCCTATCTACGTGCAATTACCAAATCTGCACAACACAAATCCATCTCTTGTACTGTACGAGTGCGCTCCTCGTACAGTACAAGCCAATCCCTTGCACAATCAGTTATAAATAACTCGCCTGTGTCTAAAATATACTTTTATTTTCATTTTTAACCATATACCAGTATCCTTTACTGCCATTTTCAGCATTTGTAAAGTTTCATAAAGAATCAAGCCTAACATTCTACCCATAACTAAAGCATGGCTAAGCATAGCAATTAATAAACGATAATACCCATCTTTCATTTCATAGCATGAATAATCCTAACCTAGGTTTTAACAAGGTTCTCATGTCAATGTAATTAAGGCAATCCCACAAGTTAGGAGCATAGCTACCATGACCCACAATATAGCAACTTTACATAAATTAAGCGCATGCATAATAGTTTGATTAAAACAAATTAGACTTTGTAAAGTATGGGATCAACATGTTCAAAGGATGGTGCTTGCCTGTTTGCTCTTCTTCGGGATCGTTTTCGGGAAGGTAGTCGGGGTCATTGGCAACGGACTCCGACACGTCGTCAGCTACGTGTCCAAACGATAAAAACCTGCAACAAAAGCAAATAACCACGAATCAAAATGGGGAAAAAGGAAATCTGATGGAAACAACAAATTAAACTCAACAAGAGAACAAGCAGTTCTAGGCGAAATCAGTACATTGCTAGCATACTAGTTACACACGCAGTAGGTTAAATTTATGTATCTTAGTATTTATACTATCAAATTCAAGAAGCTAAAATTGTTTGGATTTAAAGAAATTTAAGACTAGCTACTTAAACAATGCACTCCCTAATCATAAAACTTAGGCCTCTTGTGCTAGTAGGATTCAGATGCAAAGCAAGTTATTAACTAAATGTTTTTCTATAACATGGTAGTACACATAATGAGGAGTGATTTGGAGCTATTCTCCCCAATTTCTGCATTTAGACGAGCGGTTCTACGGAAGGTTGAAAAGGCCTAAAAGATCACAATTGCATATGTATAAGTTAAGTTTGCATCTTTAAATTGAGATGGCAACGTGTTAAGCTATCTACTCAAGTCTTGAGAGCTGTTAGGGAATGAATGCAAAAGTGGCTTAAAGTTGGTTTTACTACATCTTAATCGATTTGCAAGGTTAAAAGCTTACTTGAGCATGAAAGCCTTATTGTTATTCCATTTTCCCTAATGAGCATGAGATTGAGCCTTGAGCAAGTAAAAACAGTAAGCAAACCTAGGAAAAGTTATACAACAGCATGAACTCACTAATATTAGAGTCCTAGAACAAGCTTAATTGCATTTAACTTTAAGTTGCACGAATTGACATCATTTCATCAACACTAAGCATTGCAACATAACTATGATAACAAACATTGCAAAATAAACCCAAATGACAAACATTATCACATAAATGGAAGTCTAACAGTCCAAGGGTTACAATGGAATTATTTTCATTCAATTTGGAGTTGAAATGCACAATTAGTACATTATGCATATACTAACCTAAAGCATATAATTGAGATTATTTACTGCACAATAGTCCAACATGAAATATTTTTACATATTCACAATCTTCATGATTTTACAAAAATTTGGGAAGTGGTTTCATCTCATTTGGAGCTATGTAGCAAAAGATATGAATTTATGAAGCTGGATCGGCTAAATAAATCATATGGAAAAATTGAAAAACAATTTAGAAAATACGTTTCCCCTAGAGGGAAAACGTACTTCTTAGATGCGCACGAGCCAAAGGCTCCCAGCCGGCCAAGACGCTGACATGCTGTCCCCACATGTCAGGGGCAGAGAGTAGGGGAGTGCTCGGGCGCGCTCGCCGGCAGCGCAACGGCGGCGGAGGGTGGCCGACGACCTCGGGGTGATGGAGAGGAAGTCGAGGCGCACCTGCTGGAGCGATTGATTGAGGAAGATCGGCAACGGCGGATTCAGACACTGTTCATCCGATTCAGGTATTGCATTGCTTGACTGAAGCAATGAGCTGTCCAATTTCAGAAATCAAGGTGACTTTAGTTGGTCCAATAGTTGATGGCTCAGGGAAATGAGTTGTCAAGCCCCAGCACTCAATTGGTCTAATTGATCTGAAGATTGCTTGAGCAGGTATGCATTTGATTGAAGGTTGGATGCACAAAAGCCAAATCCAAGCAGTGACGAAGATCAATTGGAAGAATGTCCGAAACAATCACTTGTTCGGTTGGAGGGTTAAGCAGTCCAATGCACAAGTTTGAATGTTTTAGAAATTCTGAAATTCAATTGTTAATATTGCATTCGGCTTTGTTTCAATTGGTGTGGATCTGCCGAATTTGGATTTGTTGGAAATGGAGACTATAATGTAATGGAATTCACCTGAGTTGATAAACGTCAGATCAACATTTGATTTAGTTTGGTCTTGCTCAGGTTTAGTGATGAAACACTAAATTTGGAGATGTCTGAAATAAGCGCTTTCATTAGACTAATGAAGTTTCAGACAAAATCGACAATTGAAGTGCTGCTTTGAGTTGTCAGGCTCAAGCAAATGAGATGCCAAGTCCTAGCATTAGATTGGTCCAGCATAATGTGGAAATCTTTCAGCTTAGCAACCTTGTAGATGATATTCCTGGAAGCCACATTCAGTGCTTGAATTGGATTTGCAATGCTCTAATTTGGGATGCTTGAATTGTGCACCTTAATCAATTATTAAGGTTCCCAATTATAAGTATTTGCTTAACTTGATGCAAAGATTTGTTGGGAAATCATTATACTGGTAAAGTTCCAGATAATGCAATGGTTGATTGCTACTTTGAGTCATCAGACTTTAAGCACATAATTGGCCAATTTGATCTGATGGTCTATGAGCTAGATGGCTCCCAACTGAACGCATTGGTTCCAGCTTGAAATCAAGTTGATGCTTGAAATGATTAATTTGGAATGAAATGAAACTCTATTTTATCCAACAAAGTTTCGGATGTCGATTTTATTCTCTTTCATGTTTATGAGTCTCTTAACATTTGACGAGTATCCTGAAGGGACCTTCACGCTGTTCAAGCACTCTATCATGCTTTTTTTCTCTTCTTTGCTTAGAGTGTAACTCGCGGGATTTAGGTAATGTCCTTTGTCTCTCTTTTTTTGGATGTAGACGATCCCTCAGTTCCAAAACTTGTAGTTCCTTCCGAGCTTGTAGTGTATCTTTCGATTTGCCGTACATATCCAAGTATCCTAGCAGGTTCAAGAAAACATTCTTCGTGATGTGCATGAAGTCAAGTGAGTGACGGATCTCCAGAACTTCCCAATATGGCAAGTCCCAAAATATTGATCTCTTCTTCCAGATGGGTGCCTGACCTTCCTCGTTCGGGACAGGTTTGCTTCTAGGATCCTTTCCAAACACTATTTTAAGATCTTTTACCATGGCAAACACACGTGGCCCACTACGATGCTCAGGCTTATCACGATGGTCTGCTTTCCCATCAAAATACCTTCCTTTTTTCCGCAATGGGTGCCTCTTTACAAGAAACCTACGATGGCCCATGTACACAATCTTTTGAGAGTTTTTCAGGTACAAGCTATCGGTTTCATCTAAGCATTGCAAACATGCTTTATATCTTTTGGTAGTATTCCCAGACAGGTTGCCGAGCGCGGGCCAGTCATTGATCGTTACGAACAACAGTGCATGTAGGGTGAAATACTCCCTCTTGTACTCATCCCATACCCGTACACCATCCTCCCACAACTTTACAAGATCTTCCATCAATGGTTTCAGATAGACATCGATGTCGTTTCTAGGTCGCTTCGGCCCTTGGATCAACAATGGCATCATGATATATTTTCGCTTCATGCACAACCAAGGAGGAATATTATAGATACATAGTGTAACAGGCCAAGTGCTATGGCTACTACTCAGGTCGCCAAAAGGATTCATACCATCGGTACTCAACCCAAACCTTATGTTTCTCACCTTATTTGCAAAGTCTGTGAATGTTCGATCGACTTTCCTCCACTGTGACCCATCAGCGGGGTGCCTAAGCATCCCGTCATCCTTATGTTCTTCTTTGTGCCAACGCACCATCTAGGCATGCGTTTTGTTGGAAAAAAAACGCTTTAATCGGGGGATCACAGGGAAATACCACACCGCCTTAGCGGGAGGTCTCTTCTTCTTACACTCCCCATCTATTTCACCTGGGTCTTCACGCTTCGTCTTGTAACGTGATTCTTTGCACACTGGACAAGCATCCAAATCCACGTACTCATTGCGATATAGGATACAATCGTTACGATATGCGAGTACTTTCTGTACTTCTAATCCCAAAGGACAGATGACTTGCTTGGCTTCATATGTAGATTCAGGCAGCGTGTTATCTTCTGGAAGCAGATTCTTTATGAGTGATAACAATTCATTGAATCCCTTATCTGACACACAATTTCTGGCCTTCTATTGCATTAAGTTCAGTGTCGTACGGAGCTTCGTGTGGCCCTTCCCACAGTCTGGGTACAAAGGTGTCCTGTTGTCCTCTATCATGCGCTGAAACTTCTCGAATTGTCTTTCATCTGTGTAGTCCCCCTCTCCATCACGCAGCATCTGGTCTAGCTCATCATCACCAAGATCGCCGACTGTATCTTCCACAGAACAATATTGAGTTGTGTCTGGCATACTGTTGAATACCTCTTCTTCTTCACCATCTTATTCATTGTCTTCCTGGCTGCTCCCCTGTACTTCGCCATGCTTGGTCCAATAGGTGTAGTTTGGAATGAAACCTATCGTGATCAAATGGGTCATAACCTGAAAGCGTTGGGAGTGCTCCTTCTCATTCTTGCAGTCTATGCACAGACAACATATGAAGCTGTCTGGAGGCAAGAATGCAACAGAGGCATCAAGAAATGCCTTCCCGCCATCAATGAACTCTCTGGAGCGACGGTCCGAATTGTACATCCATTGCCGGTTCATCTACACAAAGATCTAATTTTTAGATACCTTCAAAGATCTTTCACTAAAGTGTTATTTATAAAATCACTTTTATTTTTCACAAATAACATTGTAGGAAAATTCCATTCGAAAGTACTTTGACACGTATTTATAAAGGTCATTATTTCCATGTTTTGGCTATTATCAAAGGTAATAATTAATATACTTATTTTATATATGCATGTCATATAGTTACATTTGTAATTAAAACTACTCAAACATGTTGTTAGTTTCATAGTTGTACAAGACATAATCGAAAAATAATTAATAGTTAATGCATTACTTTTAATTAATATCGTGGTAAGAATTTATATGCCATATATTTTGCGATGGAGGGAGTGGTTTTTCAAATTTTTTCTTATCCTTCTACCTTTTTAACTTAATTTAACTAATCATTTTGTCCCTTTAAATTTTATCCTATTTTATTTCATAAAACATTAATAATTTCTTTCCAAACCTAGATCTACTATTGTTACATTGAAGGGAGGAGTGTCATATTAAAGATTGTAAAGCTAACAACTTTTGTAAAACAACTCCCTACAATTCAACATGGTCCTACCTAAAATTAAAGTTATAGAGTGAGATGGAAGAGAAAGGAGTGTTACATTAAAGATTCTAAACCTAAGAACACTTTTAGAGAAAACAACTACCATAGTTCATCATGATCTTGCCTAAAATTAAACTTATGGAGTGAGCTAGCAATAAAAACCTGCAACAATCAAAATTAATTTTTTTTTCTCCACATTAAATGCAAAAGAAACAACATATATCTACACGCGGTTGGGGTCTCAAACCGGTTGTGATAATTCAGAAGCGGTTTGGTAAAAGAACCGCTTGTGGTAGTTGCTCAACACAAGCGGTTGGTGTTACCAACCGCTTCTGGAAACCCTCTCCACACCGTTGCTCACGAACCGCTTCTGGTGCGTAGACCAGAAATGGTTCGCACCTAACCGCTTGTAATAGGCTGCTTGTGATGTCCAGTTCCATAGTAGTGAAATTACATTTTTGGAACAGATTGCATGATGGTCTTTTGTCTAAAAGACTATGTAACTACATGTTACTAACATCTGTCTTAATTGACAAGTAAATGCATTAAAAAGTGATTAATAGCCGAATGGTATATGGGGGATTATGATATAATTCTCATTGGATTATCTTGAGATGTCATTATGTTGTAAGAGTTGCATTCTTAGCATAAGTTTAACTCATGAAGAGTTCAGTTATGTTCATTACGTTCAACAAATATTATATATTTACTTTACATGAAATCTAATGCATTTGATTTGGGTTTTCCCTATAAGACCATAAAATGGTTTGAATTGTTCTATTCAAACCTTCCTCTCTTGGAGAAAAGTTGATTTATTGAAAATAAGAATATAACATTATGTCGATGTCATATCATACTTGGAGTAAGATGATTAATCTTGCATGGAACAAAGTAAAGTGTATGCCATAAGTTGGATAATTTACTTTGCCTTTTCCTTGAAAAAGGAATAAGTGTCGAAACACACTACTACAAAAAGGCTTATATTAGACGCCTCATCACAGACGGTTTTGATAAACCGTCCATGATGACAAACATCACAGACGGTTCTATAGTGCAACCGTCATTGATTCTATCACAGACGGTTCTATTTAGAAACCGTATGTAATATGCAGCAATATCACAGACGGTTTTTGTATAAAACCGTCTGTGATAACTACTGTAGCTATCACAGACGGTTCTATTTAGAAACCGTCTATGATATACGACTATATCACAGACGGTTTTATAATACAACCATCTGTGATGACTCTTTTAGCCATCACAGACGGTTCTATTTAGAAACCGTTTGTGATATACAGCAATATCACAGATGGTTTTAGTATGAAACCGTCTGTGATGACTCCTGTAGATTTTGATCACAGAGTGATATCTGCTTTTTTCACCTCTGTAACTGCATTTTGATCTTTTTCGTTGAAGGGAACTAAGTATTTTCGTCGAAGGGAATGCCATTTTGATCTTTTTCGTTGAAGGGCACTACGTATCATTCAATGAGAATTAATTTGTACACACGTAGACTGATAGAAATGGAAATTAATTGGTTGCTATATAAAACATAACCATTGTTCATATATTATGATATTTTATAACATAAAATATTAGATTACAATTAGTAATAACATAAAACATAAATCACTCGTCGTCGTCGCTCCACGGGGGGCTGGCGTCGTCGTCTTCATCGCTGCACGGGGGGTTGGCGTCGTCGTCTTCATCGTCGTGGTCGTCGTCATCGACGACGATGGTGGTAGCCTCCTCCTCCTCATCGTCATCCGATGAGCTTCCCCAGTGGATGACGGCGGTGGCCTCTTCCTCCTCCTCATCATCCTCATTTGTCTCCTCCTCTGTCTCCTCCTCCTGCTCCTCCTCGTCCTCCTCCCGCGCGCGTTTACCTAGAGGTGAAGGAGCAGAAGCGGGCGGTGATGGAGCGGCGCTGGAGGAAGCAGATCTTGCGGGAGAAGGAGGAGATGCCATGATCAGCTACCTAGCGGGAGAAGGAGAGAATGTGATGGAAATTCGATCGAGGTGATGATTTAACTAGAGGTACCGGTGTTGGAAACGAAGAGCTAGTTCTCATTGAATGGCACGCAGAAACGAAGAGGCGAAGACGGCCGCTGGCTCATATCACAGACGATTCTATTAATAAACCGTCTGTGATATATCTTACATACGGTTCTTGTTGGGGATTGGATGAACTTTGATGTCCAAGCCCGTCTCGGTCCCGAGCTCCTCGGAGATAGTCTCTGAGGAGGACCCATGCGGGGTCTTAACGGTTTTGCCTAAAGCAGCTCGGGATAGGGCGAGTTCCCCGAAGCGCATCAGATTAATCTCAACAGACGAGCCCGTCTCGGTCCCGGGCTCCTCGGAAGTAGTCCCCGAGGATGACCCAAGCGAGATCTAAGCGGTGTCCAAGATAAGGAGTCCGGGGCAAGGCCAGGTCTCGGTCCCCTTCCTCTATTCGTAGCTCGGATTTCAGTTACCGGGTTGATAGGGATAGTTAGCGATACAGTAGGGTTGACCACGTGATACTGTTACGCCTAAAACAGAAGCGTGGCATGATTGTAGGATCTGACTGTTGCCACGATCGGGCGTAGTCGGACGTGTGAGACCTGAACCCATGGTTGGTAAAGTATAAATACCCCCCACTGTTGGCAGGGAACGAGGGGAGACAAGTATTGATAGACCATTCATAATTCATACCACACTGGAGTAGGGTTATTATCTCCTCAGTGAGAGGCCCGAACCAGTATAAATCCTGTGTCCTGGTGCCTGATTCGTTCTTTTGAGTCATCCTTCACGTGAGAAGGGATCTCGGTTGGTCCCTCAATCAACCAAGTAAGCTCGGCGGGGACCTGCTTCCCAATCGTCGACAGCTGGCGCCGTCCGTGGGGACCGACGTCGATTTTTCCCTTCCGTGAAGAATCCCAGAAGATGTCAAACTCTCAGCGTCACCAGGATCATCGCGGCTTCGAAGAGGTCGGAGCCGAGGACCGGTACTACGCCGCTGTCCAGGCCGCTGGCATCATTGATCCGCAAGGTCACTCCGAACCCGAGAGCTTTTCCTCGGAAGCCGCCGCGCGGGAGCAGTTCATTCGCTCCCAGCTCGAGGCCCTCTCGGATGACGAATACGACGGACTCTATGATGGCCTGGATATCCCCGATCAGCTCGAGCCCGACCAAGAAACGGCGTCACGAGGGGACACCATGATATCACCCTCGCTATCCTCCCATTCCCGCAACGTCAACGTGGCAGGGGAACGTGAAGGCCCCGGGGGGAAATCCCCCGTTGGGTCCCGCCTTCAGCGCTATGAGGCAGCCAAAGATCACTTGGAGGCGTCTTTGAACCGAACACTGGCAAGCATACGCCGGCAGGTTCGCGGCGGTTCCAGTACTCGGGTCGGAACCGAGGCCCGTGAGAATTTCCACGGGTACGGAACCCCGGAACCCACGCACCGGCGAGCGAGGTCGTCACCCCTCGTTCCACCGAGCTGGCAACGCCTTCAGGCCCTAGCTACGGTTGTCCGCAACCTTAGAGAGTTCTCTGAGCAAGCTGACCTAGAGGCCATGGGAGCTGTGGTGGCTGATGACCTCGAAAAGATCGCCGCCGACATAAACGCGACGGAAGCATCCAGGGAGAAAGAGGCACGAGACCACCGCCGGCGGATTCCATTCCGTTCCCACCTCGGCGATTCTCGTAGCCGCGCCTGGGATGACCGACACGAACATGACCGGTACCTAGGGGGCGCCCGGAGCGATTCCCGAGCGCTCTCACAGGGTTACGCCCGGAGCAAAACCGAATTCTCCTCCTCAGGCCGCTCCCCCTCTTATCGACCTCGGGAGGTGTTCTCGCACCTCGGCCCCCGGATCGGGTGCTCGGGGAGTGAAGATCGTTACAACCGCCATGGTCGGAGCGACCGCCACGATAGCCCCATCTTCGGGTGCCGGGCTTTCGAATCATCCCTGCGGTGTGTTACGTGGCCTAGCAAGTTCAAGCCAGGACACATCGAAAGATTCGACGGGACGCAAAACCCCGATGAATTCCTCTCGATCTACACCACTGCCATCTTGGCGGCCGGAGGAGATGAGGGAGTCATGGCCAACTTCTTGCCCACAGTACTAGACGGTCCGACCCGAACGTGGTTATTCAACCAGAAGGAAGGATCGATTCGGTCTTGGGGGCAGTTAAGCAGCGCCCTCAGAGCCAATTTCCAGAGTTGCTACATCCGCCCGGGCAAAGAGCGTGATCTCGAACGCTTGATCCAAACAGAGGGCGAAACCCTTCGCCAATTCGTCCAGCGGTTCATGCAAATACGAAACTCTATCCCAAGCATCTCGGACAAAGCGGTAGTCCGAGCTTTCAAATTCGGGGTTCGAGACGTCCGCTTTACGCAAGACCTCAAGATCCAGCTGGACATCACGGCCAACGAGCTGTTCCGTATGGCCGACCGGTACGCCAACGCCGACGAGGCGGTCCAATGGAAAAAGATGCTGGACGAGGGGAAGCTACCACCTCAGCCCGGGCTCGAGGGGTCCACCAGCAGAAAGAGTGTGAGCACGGTCGAAAAGAAGATAAAAAAGAAGAAGAGGACCTCCGCTCCAAACATGGTAGCAGCCGTTGAGCAGCGCCAGCGGCCGACCTCGCAGGCACAAAAAGGCACAGCCGCGAGAGGCAAAGGGCGACCCACGCAACGCCGCAACGACCAAGGTCGGGAGGATCGCGGCTGGGATGGTCAACGTGACCGAGCCAGCACCTATTTATGTCCACTCCACCAAGCTTACGGGCACGACCTATGCAACTGCCGAACATGGACCTCCCGACTGGAGCAGTTCTACAGCGGCAAGGGTCCCATGCCTACTCTCCCAGAGCAAGGAGAAAATAGCAAAGGCAAACAGCTCGTCAGCGAAGATGAGGACATGGAGTACCAAGAGCCAAAGAATCACATCACCGTGATATTCGGGGGCTCCGCCGCTTACAAATCCCGTCGGGAGCTGAAGGAGGCCGCACGCGAAGTACACCACGTCGCCCAGGGGAAGCCTCCTGTCCAGCAGCTCAAGTGGTCCGAGCTGCCCCTCACATTCACCAGGGATGACTGCCCCCTTGGGATGATAAAACCCCAGAGGCTCCCGATGGTCGTAAGCCCCACGATCAGCAATATTGTAGTAGGGCGGGTGCTCATAGACTGTGGAAGCTCTCTGAACCTTATATCTGCAAGAGCTCTGGACGAGATGCAAATCCCTCGGTCCAAGGTAAAGAGCATTGTGATTCCCTTCTACGGGATAGTCCCGGGCACCTCGGTCAAACCGCTCGGCCAGATTGTCTTGCCCGTGACGTTCGGCAGCCCGAGCAACCTTCGGATGAAACTAATCACGTTCGAGGTGGTTGACTTCGAGTCGGCCTATATCGCCATCCTGGGTCGACCCGCGCTGGCCAAGTTTATGGCAGCTACACACCACGGGTACCAGTGCCTGAAAGTACCCGGCCCCGGGGGGGTAATCTCGGTGAAGGGGAACCAGAAAGCAGCTCTGAACTGCGATGAGAGGGCGCTCGACATGGTCGGCCAACTGCCTCAACGCGAGCTAGAACAAGAGCAGAGGAGCTCCCGACCCAAGACTGCCCTCCAGGCCGGAGGAGAAACCAAGGCCGTCCCGCTATGCGATGCAGAGCCAAGCAAGGTCGCACATGTAGAGGCCGCTCTGGACCCTAAATAGGAACTCGAGCTCGTGACCTTCCTCCGGAAGAATGCGGACGTGTTTGCCTGGGAACCGTCCGACATGCCCAGGGTCCTAAGGGAGGTCGTCGAGCACAGGCTAGCGGTTCAGCCTGGCAAAAGACCTGTGCGACAAAAAGCTCAGGCGCTTCTCCCCGGAGAAGCAGGCAATCATCAGGGAAGAGTTGGATAAGCTCCTCAAGGCTGGCTTCATACGAGAAGTCGACCACTCCGAGTGGCTGGCCAACCCGGTGATCGTAAAAAAGAAAGGAGGAAAGTGGCGCATGTGTGTCGACCATACCAGCCTCAACGCCGCATGCCCCAAGGACAATTTCCCACTACCTCGAATAGACCAGCTGGTCGATGCAACGGCGGGGTCGGCGGTAATGAGCTTTCTGGACGCCTATTCGGGATACCACCATATAGGTATATCACCAAAAGACGAGGAAAAAATCTCTTTCATCACGCTGTTTGGCACCTTCTGCTACACGACCATGTCCTTCGGTCTCAGGAACGCTGGAGCAACTTTCCAGCGACTCATGCAGAAAACATTTTCAGACCAAATAGGTCAGAATCTGGAGGTCTATGTCGATGACATTGTGGTTAAGAGCAAGATCGCCTCAGGTCACGTGTCCGACCTGGAGGAAACCTTCTGTAACCTCAACAAGCATCGAATAAAACTAAATCCAGAAAAGTGCGTATTCGGAGTAAAGGCTGGAAAAGTGCTCGGCTGTATGATCGGGCTGCAAGGGATCGGGGCTAATCCGGAGAAAATCGAGGCAATCGATAACATGCGACCTCCCACCTGCGTACGAGAAGTCCAATCCCTAACCGGGAGAATGGCGGCTTTGAGCCGTTTCATCTCGCGACTCGGCGAGCGTGGACTGCCTTTCTTCAAGGCACTTCGTAAGCACGACGGGTTCGAATGGTCGGAGGAAGCAAGCAGCGCCTTCGAAGAGCTAAAGCAATACCTGTCGAAGCCACCGGTCTTGACCACGCCAAAACCCGACGAGATCCTGCTGTTATACCTGGCCGCCACACCCCAAGCGGTAAGCGCCGTGTTAACAGTGGAAAGAAACGGGGTGCAGCAACCAGTCTATTACGTCAGCGAGGTCTTGAACGGACCCAAGGAGCGTTACCCAGAGGTCCAAAAACTCCTGTACGCGCTACTCATGGCCTCCAAGAAGTTACGGCACTACTTCCAGGCCCACAGAATCCGGGTTCCGACCAATTTCCCGCTCAGGGAAATTTTGGGGAATCAGGACGCCAGTGGGCGTATCGCAAAATGGGCCATGGAGCTCGCCGAATTCAGTATCGAGTTCTCGGCTCGGACCGCGATAAAATCTCAAGTCTTGGCAGATTTCCTGGCTGAGTGGACGAATCCCGCTCCGCCACGAGAAAACTCCGGCCAGTCCGGGCAAGACCATTGGACTATATACTTCGACGGATCCCGAACCTTTGATTGCTCAGGGGCCGGAGTCGTCCTAGAACCCCCACGAGGAGAGCGGATCCAGTACGCCCTCCGCCTGCACTTCGCCGCGACAAACAATGCGGCAGAGTACAAAAGCCTGCTGGCCGGGCTCCGCGCTTGTAGGGCTCTCGGGGTCCAACGGGTCACAGCAAGGCGATTCGCAGTTGGTCGTAAACCAGGTTAACAAGGAGTATCAGTGTTCCGATAACTCAATGGCGCTTTACCTGGCTGAAGTTAGGAAGATGGAAAAATACTTCAAGAATTTTGAGGTATTGTACATCCCCAGGAGAGATAATTCCCTGGCCGATCATCTATCGAAGGTCGGTTCCGCCCAACTCCCCGCTCCGGCGGAGGTGCTCGTCGAGCACGTTTTCAAGCCCTCCATCCCTTCCGAAGGGGAGGCAACCGAGACGCACGGTAGCGTCTCCTTCCTCGAGCAGGGCGCAGACTGGATGACGCCATTCATCCAATACCTAGCGCATGGGACACTACCCGAGGAAGAGGCCGAGCGTTCCCGGCTTACGAGGCGCGCCTCCCTATACAGAATGGTAGAGGGCGCTCTATACCGCAAAGGTGCACTCGGAGTCCTCTCCAAGTGCATCACCCAGGAGGAGGGCAAACACCTCCTCAACGACGTCCACGAGGGAGCGTGCGGTGCTCATTCGTCCTTTAGGACGATGGTAGGCAAAGCCTTCCGGCTGGGATACTATTGGTCGACGGCCCTGGCCGACGCTCGTTCGATAGTGACCTCTTGTCGGGCCTGTCTGTTCCACGCTCGTAAGACCCATCAACCGGCATACGCATTGCAAACCATCCCGCTGACATGGCCATTCTCGGTCTGGGGTATCGACATACTGGGGCCCTTTCCACGCGGAAGAAAGGGCTGCAAGTATCTGTTCGTCATGATCGACACCTTCACCAAATGGATCGAGGCGGAGCCTGTTTCAACCATCTCGGCCCAAGCAGCAAAAAGATTCTTTCGCAATAACGTGGTGACGCACTTTGGCATCCCAAACCACCTCATCACAGACAATGGCACTCAGTTCACGAGCGAGCTGTTTCAAGCCTATTGCGAGGAGATCGGAACCAAGCTGTGCTTCGCATCTGTGGCACACCCGCAGAGCAATGGGGCCGCCGAACGAGCTAACGGGCAAATCATCCAAGGGCTCAAAAAGAGAGTCTTCAGGGATCTCGGACAGCACGGACAGGCTTGGGTGGACGAACTTCCTCCCGTCCTATGGTCAGTCCGTACCACTACGAGCCGAGCCACAGGGGAAACCCCTTTCCAGCTCGTCTACGGTACGGAGGCCATCCTGCCTGCCGAGATCGCCTTGGGATCCCCAAGGGTGGATCTGGTCGACGACGTCGAACAGGAAGGCGGGCGTCTCCTCGACCTCGACCTCGCGGAAGGAACACGCGAACGGGTGTTGCTACGCTCCGCGGTTTACCTACAGGCGCTTCGTAGGCACGCCGCCAAAAACCTACGACCCAGGGCGTTACAAGTCGGTGACCTCGTCTTACGCCGAGTTCAAGACTTATCTGTGAGGGCCCCTTGTCCTATACCGTACTGTACGCCGTCTACTGTAGCGTATAGCACCGTATAGCAACATGAAGCCTCGATACCGAAAATCTGAACCCAAAAATTCGATCGACGGAATCGAACCCTTAGCTTCAGACCCGGTACCTGTACGCATCCGATACTGGTTCCCTGGATCAATAGCCCAGTATCGCGTACCAACAACACAAGTATCAACGCACAAACGAACTAAGTTAACTTAATTTACATAATCAAGCGTAAATCTTACAATATCCTACAAAGTAGATTACAAAAGAAAGAACGACAATGGAAACCAAAAGTGACACTGAAACCAAGTCTGAGCCCGAACACACCCTAAGGCAAATTGATCGAGGGAGGACCTACGGTTACAAAGACTCGCAGAATCAAGCTCAAGATCACCCAGACATCATCACTGTACCTTCCTCTGTTGGAAAAAGGTTAGCAACAGAACGGTGAGTACACGTATGTACTCGCAAGACTTTAGTGTATGCAAATATAAATTTAATGCAGGCTGATTCAATGAAAGGCTGCTACACTAAGTCTATTGCGAAAAGCAAGAGTTGAATCAATTCATCGAAAAGTAATACATAATTTGAAAGATAGCAGTTTGACTAAAACATATTTACAGTATATATATAACATTTGAGCTTCTCAACTGCCGCCATACATGATCGCAGTTGAGATAAGATTTGACATCCATATATGCGTAAATCCACCAAGTGTTATATCCACACATCCATAGTTCCATCAAGTACCATATCGAACCACATGCAAATCCACCAAGTTTCATATCGATTCATATACTTTAGTTAGACTCCGAAATAGATTTTCATTTTCAAAACCAAACCAAACGTCTATACTTGAAACAAAAACTGAGTTAATTGTTCATGTCCGTGAGCACGGCTAATCGATCAGATTTATTTTAAGACTCTGCAGAGTATGTACACTTTATTCCCCGCAAACCAGACTTGCACCCCTGTCATCCAGGGAACACGCGATACCAAAGGTACCCGTTGTACAAGCCCGGAACACAATCTTTCCCATCGTTGAGGTTTTAGCCACACCTCAAAGACCGTGACGATATCCACCACTATGGCGATAAGGAGCCAACCGCACACACAGCGGCCACCTTCTCGTGACGGCGGGTAATCTGTAAGTCTGCGCGGCCCTTATCCCATAGCAAGGCGTACACCGTTGTATCACCCGATGTGACACCGAAGCGATTTCATTGCAAAGACCAAGCGCACTCACGAAGGTGCAAACGGGCGGTCGTGGGGACACTCACACCGCGCTTGACTTGCTCATCACGGGAAAAAGGTCCACACCGCGGCCTACCAACGAGCACGGCTAAACCCTCACACTTCAAGTACTCAATTGCGGCTGCCCCATCCCGGCATGCGGCGGTTGCACGTAATGTCGGTCGAATTATGGTTTCAAGGCTTCGGTCCTTATAGTTTTCTCCTAGTGACTCAAGCGGGTACTCCACTTAACTCGTCAACCAATCGCCACCAGTTTAACTAGCACATATTATACCTCCCGCTCGGTCTAATTACCGACTAGACACTTCACATTTTTACCAAATTACTTTCTCATGTCACATTTCTAAAACCACTTAAAAATGTCATAGTTAAAAATGTATGGTACAAGACTGCCATTGTAATCACTTCTATTGCAATGTCTAAGCATATCAGATTACTAGTTCGTTTATACCCAAGTGACATTTATTAAGTTGTCTAACCTCTACTAGGGTTATCAATGTGTGGAAGGGAAATTAGATTAAGGAAAACCACCAATTTGGATTATATCTACCATTCCCACAAACTAGCGCTTTATTGAATTTAAACGATGCATATTAGTTTGAGAAATCAAAGTAAACATTGTGAAATATAGGATTCAAGATGGTCAAATGAGGTTCTTGCCTTGTTGTTGCACTTCGGTGATGTCCGGGATGATGTTCGGGTCGTTCGAGGCGAAGCCCGACTCGCTAGCCTCTAATCGGTCAAAGCAACAAAAACGACAAAAACAAATACAACTTAGCAAAAGAAAGATTTAAATGCACAAATGCCAACTAAACATCAAATAAGACCCACTTAAATATTTAAAGGAGAAAGAAATGAAGAAAACGAAGAAAATGTGAAACTATTACCTATTATGTCCATTTCGGCCGAACAAGTGCCAAAATGGATTAAAACGTGAAAAATGAAGTAAAACCCAACTAAACTTAGTGAAATACCTAAAAATAGGTATAACATACCTAGTGGGACTTATTGGAACTTGTTTGAAGTTGAAATGATCAACCGGGAGCTAAAACGACGAAAACGGCGTATTCTTTACCTACGTGAATAAAAATACGTAAATTGAAGACAAATGCAATTAAATTTGCATGTGGAGCCTCAATATGGCCTCAGGTACATAACTAGGTGCTAAAACGCTCGAAAGATCGAAGAAAAACCTTTCGGCCCTAAAAGCGACAAATTTGCCGAAGCGGTAAAAGCGATCGTTTTGTCGGAAATCCGTTAAACGGCCAATTTTGCGGATTTTTGCGCAAAACAGGTTTCCGACAACGCAACAAGCTAAAGCAAGATATTTAGGACTTAGTTGGATCGGTTGCAAAGCAATTCCTAATGAAATTGACCAAAATTGAATCAAAATGAAAAACCGCGGAGTAATTACCGACAAAACCGTTTTGAGTCCGTATTGAGTCCAAACGCGATCGAATCCGCTTGTGGGTTCCCGATACGGGTTCGAACACTCAACACCTAACTAAAACGCTCGGTAGATTAGCAATTTGCATCGAATTCGCAAAAACGGCCAAAACGATCAAAACGACCGTTAACGACAAAAAACGATCAAAACCAACAAAAGGTCGTTTTGATCAAGAATGTCGTGAAACTTCGTTCTGGACCCGCAGCTAGACACTTGGAGGTAATAATGACTTATCGGAGCCAATCACCGCCAAAAATTGACTTAACCTACTCGGACTTTTGATCAAACGTCCGCGTAACTCCGGTATTTACCCGAAGTACGACAAAAGTCCGGAAAAGGGCCAAAATGGGATCTAAAGCACACGCGAAGCATGCTTTCAACCTTACGGACCTTAAACGAGGCGAACTGAAGCGAAAATCCAATAACGGCTTTGGGCCCTCTAATTATTAAAATAAAATGCGAAGTGCTAAAATACAAATCTAGCATTTTTAGCCACTGTTTTAGCCTCTAAGAAGACTAATGGTGAAGTCGATTCGTGCTCCGGAGCTCTAGGATTTTATTCAACCAATTGAGACCTAGAGCAGCAAAGTATGCTGCAAAATGGTCAAAACTAAACTCCGTATTTTTTTATCGGGGTTTCTACTAGCTAGAAAGCTATAGGGGCTATCCATTCGGTCATCGGACCTCTAGGATTTTTCGCAAACAGAGTGACCTAGAGCTGACAACTTTGTGTAGGATGCGACAAATTGAATTCTGACTCTTCTGATCGCGACTACGGCTATCAGAAGAGCTAATAGAATCGTCGATTCAAGCTACGGACTCCTAGTATTTTGTGAAAACACTTAACACCTAATTAAATAAAATAAAATCCGGCTTATCAGAATTGAATTCCGATTCTTCTGATAGCGGCTCTAGCTACCAGAAGTGCCCACAAAAATTACTATCCATGCTTTGCTCCACTAGAACTCCGACAAATCGAAAACCTAGCATTAGGTTGCTAGATTTCGAAGGTGGTCAAACGCTAGGTCGATAGTAGAGTTAAATGGACCTAACGATGACCTGAGTTTTGTTTCTGAAGCACAATTGCCATGCGATGTTCCTAACACATGGTACCTAGACTTGACCTAGGCTAGGGTTTAGAAGAACTTGATGAAATGCGATGCTACGATGGGGATAGTCGTAGCAATGGCTAGAGGGAAGTCCCGGGAGTTTAGAAATCAACCTAGAACTCAAAAACCCCATGCAAGCTCAAGGAAACATCCATGGGAGATGTTGGAATACTCACTTGAGAGGGTTTAGAAGGTGGGGAACGCGATGGTGGTGTCGATTCCCGCCTTCGGATCAAGTTTCGTCGGTCGATTCGCCCTCAAACTCCGGATTTGGGTGCTCCTTGCCTTCTTCTTCCTCTCTTTCTCCTTCTCCTTCTTTGCTTAGCACGTTAGGGAGGTGAGCAAAGGGAGTGGCTGTTGGTTTTGGGGGCAAGGAGGCAATAAAAGGGTATAAAGACACTATGCACTTACAAGGGGCATTATGGTCAAGTGACAAATCTTGAAGAATTAAACTTCCAAAGTTGATTTTTATCGATTCTAAGATATTTAGGAAGGTTTTTAGGTCAATTTAACACCTTTCCAACTCAATTTGCAATTACTCATGAGAGTGCAATTAATTTAGTCGGGTAGTCTAATGACCGCGATCAAATGGGAAATTGATTTTGAGCGAAGTTAAATAAGTTGTAGGGCTCTTTTTGATGCCAATCAAGCATACTCATCTCAAAATACAGAAATACATAAGAGCAGTGTATTATTAAACAATGCTTGAGTACAAATGTACAGTGATTCGAGTATAGAAATACCCGGGATATTACATTATCGCAAGCGAACAAGCTAACACCCAGATGGGAAGGCCCTTACACGGTCGTCTCAACAGCACTCCCGGGGGCTGTCCGCCTTGCGATGGAGGACGGACGGGAGCTCGTCAGCACCTGGAACATCGACCAGCTGCGAAAATTCCACGTCTAAACTCTCGGAGCTACAACACCTTGTAATTTCTATCAATAAAAGCCGCTCAGAGATTTGCTTCCTCCCGAGATCCAGCGGCCTCATGCCCTCTTAAGCCGAGCGAGCCTCAGGGGCAAGGGGGAATACACGACCAACGACCAAAAGCGCGGCCGATCGAGACCAGACTGCTCGGCTCGGCCTCAAGGATTCACGCCTAGCTTAAACCGATCATACTCCGCGGCAACCTTGTCGCAGGAAGGATCGCAGGGCGGCTTCCCCGACGGCTCGGTGTCCCGGACGATCTGCGCACAACGGCAACGCCCCAGGTCGGACGATCACACGACCTCTCCCCATCCCATCAAGGCGGAGCTCGAGACTCCAAGACGCGGGCCAAGACGCTCGGGGGACGGGGGCTTCAGCTCGGTAGAAAACGTAGTTCGACCCTCATCCCAAATCCGCGTCCCAACCCACGCTCGCAGCTCGGCAAAAGAAAGTGTAGCACGTCTCGCTTTTTGTTCTGTACTCTCCTGTCAACGAGGTCGTCCTCGCGATTAAGATACACGACCTCCATTGACAGCGGGGGCTTCCGGAAGAACCTTACTCCCGGGCTACTTGATACTTCTAAAAACAAGCTCGAAAACTTGATTTCCTATTACTCTTTTGTCGGGTCTCTCTTTTTTCCCCAGTTCCGAGATGGCCGTCGACCACGATATAAGAAAAGGGACCAAGGCTGGAGCGCATGGATATAACAAGAGAAAGATCCTGTTCCCTACGTTCAACATTATCAGGTACGGATCATCTACAAGAGTTTTTATTTACAGGTAACAGGCGACGAGGACAGCTCTAAAACAGGTCGGCGCGCTTCTCATCCTGGAGCACGGCGAGCTCCTCCTTCAGGGTGTCAATCTCGGCTTCTAGGTCGAGCACCTTCCGCCGAGCTTCGCGCCCTTCGAGAGCCGCTTGACGGAGTCGTTTTGCCTCCTCCCTGTGTTGGTCCAACGACCTCTCGGCACTTTGCACGGAGCTGCGTAGCGCGTCCACCGTTGCCCCCAGGACCGACCTCGCCTCCTAGCTCTGCTCGAGGCGCTCCTTGAAGACCAAGGTAGACTCCTCCATCTTACGCCGGATCTCCACCTCCGAAGCCTTTAGCCCGCGCACCGCCTGCTCGAGCTCCGCGATTCTCGCATCTTGTTCGGCGTTGTGCCGGGCAAAAACGTCGGGCGGGATGGTCGCGGCCCGGAAGTCCGCCATGGAGACTTCAACAACCTACATGGTGGAACGACCTAAGTTACCCCGGCGGTCTCCAAGAAGGCGAAAAGAGCTAGAAAGTAAAGCTTACCCATCGAAGGCGCGCCTCCAACCCCTCCTGAAAGAGCGCGGCGGGATCCTCCACGTGGGCCCCTCCCCCCGGGCAGGCGACGCGCCAGGAGATGCTTCCTCTACCTCCTAGGCCCAACCCCCCTCGACGTACGGGAGGGCAAGGACTGGGCCTTGGGGGTCGACTTCCATCGCTTGACGATCAGCCATCGCAAGCGCGAAGTCCTCCCCCTTAGGCGATCCCCCGTCCTCCGGGCCCGGGGCTCCCTCGGTGCCCAGAGGGACAGGCACCTGGCCCGGGAGGTCGGATGCCGCCTGAACCCCCTCTCCGGCCTGGCCCCCTTCGACATTAGAAGGGATGGGGGCTCCGGCCTGGAGCTCGATTCCCGCCGCTGCTCCCGCAGGTCCTACTTCGTCCTCTCCGGCCTGGCCCCCTACAGCGTTTGAAGGGATGGGGGTTCCGGCCGGGAGCTCGGTCCCCGCCGCTACTTCCGCAAGCTCTGCCTCGTCCTCCCCGGTCTGGCCCACTGCGGCCTCTGAAGGGATGGGGGCTTCAGCCGGGAGCCCGACCTCCGTAGCTGGGGCCTCAGCGTCCTGGCTCACCGAAGGGTTCTGCTCGCCGACCGAGCCCAAGCCCGGATCGATGGTTGGCGGGGTCGTTAGCTCGGCTGTCGCTACTTCCGCAAGTTCTGCCTCGCCCTCTCCGGTCTGGCCCACTGCAGCCTCTGAAGGGGTGGGGGCTTCAGCCGGGAGCCCGACCTCCGTAGCCGGGGCCTCAGCGTCCTGGCTCACCGAGGGGTTCTGCTCGCCGACTGAGCCCAAGCCCGGATCGGTGGTTGGCGGGGTCGTCAGCCCGGCTCCCGCCGGGGGCTCCGTCACGAGACCGACATTCCCCGAGTCCGCGTGGGCGCTTGGTGAAGCACCCTGAGCTCGGGGGAGGTCTCCCGTGATCTCCCGGACGGTTTCGGCTATGATGTCGCTGGCGTCGGCGGAGTCCTCGAGACGATCTTCGACCGCTGCGGGTCCCTCGGGCTGGCCTCCTTCGACATCACCGTCGAGCTCGATGATGACATGGGGAAGACCCAGCCTTGCAGCGCGGGCATCCGCGGTGGCAAGCTCTCCTTGGGTGGCCTCACCGGGTGCTTGGGTTTCGGCAGTCCGGGCACCCTCGCCCGGAAGGATGTCCCGGGCGGGATCCTCAGTGACCACGACTTCAGTAGCCCGGGCGAGCTCCCTCTCTAGCACAGAGTCAAGAATCTCGTCAGCCATAGCTTCGAAGTCCCATACCTCTTTTCCAGCGACCGCCCCCACTATAAACAAAGTGGGATCAGCGGGACACCGGAAGGGGTCGGGAATAAAACAGAAAACAGGATAGCACAAGGACTCACCACGCTCGGACTCCGCCACCTGGGCGCGTGCCCGGACAAGGAGGGCGGCCAGGTCCTCCCGCGCTTTATCGGCTCTCGCGATGGAGGGATCGATCTCCTCCAGGCCGACCTCGGAGACGGTGGGAGTCGGGCGCAGTTGGTGCGCAGCAGGCGACCTCCTGCGTCGGGGAGCTAGGGGCACTGGATCCAGCTCCTCCTCCTCATCCTCCTCGACACCTTGCGCTGGGCTCGAGCTCACGCGGGCCAGCTCGGCCTGGAGGGAGGCGATTTTTCTTTCCAGTTCCTCCTTCCGCCCGGAGCCGGATGCGGCCGTGGCCTCCCTCCTCGCCCACTCAGCCAGCTGATGCAAACGAGCCATTAGCTCGGGATTTCTTCGGGTATGATCATCCATCCAAGCCTTTAGCTCGCTCACCTCCCGCCTATCGGCGTATTCGAGGTGCTGGCGAGGGGAACGTCCGCCCGAGCTGGTGTGCCTGGTTGAACGCCTAGGCGGCGACGGCGTGGCCGACGGGGACCTGTCTCAGCGCTTGCACCCCGCCAACCTCTTGGACTTGCCACCTCGGCCCCCGACGCCGGCTCCCCCCAGCTGAGACTTCAGTTGGGCCATCGCGACCTCAAGGGCGACCTTCTCCTGCCAAGAGAGGCTTACACGTGTTAAAGCTCGTCCTGGGGTCCAGCTCTGGGTCGATCGCTGAGCCTCTTGGAGTCAGGAACTTACCGCTTCAGTCCGGCCGAAGACGTTGTTGGGGATCTGGCGACCGACCAGAATTTCTTTACCCCTGGGGGTGCCGAACATCTCGACCACCTTTACATCTACCCAGTCCTCTGGCGGGGCTGCAAACCGACCAGAACAACGGAAAGGAGAACGATGAGGTCGGTCGATCAGCGGCTTCACAAGAAAGAGCTCGGAGAAGAAGAATACTTGAGCGTGACTCCCGAGTGAGGTCCTGCCATCCGTCAGCCTCAAAGAAGGGATGTTCCCTCCTCCTGAGGGGTGACACCCGATTCTGCACGAAGTCCCGGGCGATATCCCTCCCAGTGAGCCCCAAGCTGGTGAGCTCGCCGATCATCATGAGGATCTTCTCCTCCTCGGGCTGCACGGTTGGCCAGGGAGTCTCGACGCGCGAGGCGTTGCCGCCAGTATAACTGAGCGAGCTCCCCTGTACCTTCCTCAGGTAGAACCAGGAGTCGGCCCATCCCGACACCGAGTCCTTGAGCGAGAAGCTCGGGTACTCGTAAGGGCGAACTGGGCGAAGGCGGAAGTAAAGGCAACCGGCCGGGGAGGTCGTGCCGGTGCGGGACAGGGAGTAGAAATGGAAGAATAGGCTGGGTGTGGGCAGAACACCCACGTACCCTTCGCAGAGATGGGCGAAGATGGCAAGTATGAGTATGGAGTTGGGATTGATGTGGGTGATCTCGCACTCACAGTAGGCGAGCACGGCCTCGACGAACTCGCTTTCGGGCATGCGCAGCCCGTTGATAGCAAAAAGTTCGCAGGAGACAATCTCCCCCTCCTGCGGCTGCGGCTCCGCCTCGTCTCCGTACTCAACGACTGGAGGAGCTCCAACTTCCGCCGATCCGTCTTGCTGGAACCAAACTTAGCCATCGGAGGTGGTGGAAGGAAGATGAAGACGCAAGCGCGGGAGTTAGAGGGATCGACTTCTTCCTTTGTTGGCACAGAGTATGCCGAGCGAAGGTATCGCAATGGATATTTGAACCAGAGGTGGGAGATAGCTAAAGGACTTCCCGCTCCCACAATCGAGGAAGCCCTAAAGGCACGGAGGGCAGTTGAGAAGCCAGCCATTCCGAGACGGACACGTGGGCACGCGAATCGAAACTGTCCAGTTAATGGATGTTTCCCAAGAAAACGGTTCGCACCGCTTCATCTAAAGCTTCTTTGAGAAGGAACCGCTGGGGGAGATTGCCCCACCCTTTGACCCGAGCATGCTGGTAACCAGATATCGGAGATGGTTAGCTCGGAGGTCGTGGCTATAACGAGCCGCGATAATTCCAATCCTTTATTATAAGGCCCAAGGGGAAAGACCCTTCGGACTTCTCCCTTCTTGAGCCTCGGGGGCTAGCTGTCAGGGATTGGATGAACATTGATGTCCAAGCCCGTCTCGGTCCCGAGCTCCTCGGAGATAGTCTCCGAGGAGGACCCATGCGGGGTCTTAACGGTTTTGCCTAAAGCAGCTCGGGATAGGGTGAGTTCCCCGAAGCGCATCAGATGAACCTCAACAGACGAGCCCGTCTCAGTCCCGGGCTCCTCGGAAGTAGTCCCCGAGGATGACCCAAGCGAGATCTAAGCGGTGTCCAAGATAAGGAGTCCGGGGCAAGGCCAGGTCTCGGTCCCCTTCCTCTGTTCGTAGCTCGGATTTCAGTTACCGGGTTGATAGGGATAGTTAGCGATACAGTAGGGTTGACCACGTGATACCGTTACGCCTAAAACAGAAGCGTGGCATGATTGTAGGATCTGACTGTTGCCACGATCGGGCGTAGTCGGACGTGTGAGACCTGAACCCATGGTTGGTAAAGTATAAATACCCCCCACTGTTGGCAGGGAACGAGGGGAGACAAGTATTGATAGACCATTCATAATTCATACCACACTGGAGTAGGGTTATTATCTCCTCAGTGAGAGGCCCGAACCAGTATAAATCCTGTGTCCTGGTGCCTGATTCGTTCTTTTGAGTCATCCTTCACGTGAGAAGGGATCTCGGTTGGTCCCTCAATCAACCAAGTAAGCTCGGCGGGGACCTGCTTCCCAATCGTCGACAGTTCTGTACACTAAACCGTCTGTGATATATATATAATCACAGACGGTTCTATGTACAAACCGTCTGTGATATATTACAGACCGTTTGTACACAGAACCGTCTGTGATTATGTGGGGGCTCCGGAATCAGTTTAGCGAATCGGGTCATTACGGCGCTTGATCAAACGACTTAGGGTCTTTTGGGATTGGTTCGGGGGAATCCTAATGAAGGCTTTAGGGTTACTTCGAAGGGATGCGTGGCTCCATCGAATCAAACACACTCAGAAGATGACACGGGGATTTATCCTGGTTCGGGCCTCTCACGAGGGAGATAATAACCCTACTCTAGTGTGACGTCTATTGTATATGAATTCTGTGTAGCTATTTGGCTTGCCTTCTTCCAATGTTCCAGAGGTATTTATAAATTACAAGGGTATATTGTTGATCACCACCCGTGTCGTGCATGTTTGACCGTGTCCAGTGCAATTGTAATGGAATCCGATATCCATGCCACGTCCGCGTCATGAGCGCCACGATCTTTCAAGGTGGCACGAATACCGCTATTCCGATCATAGCCGTTGGTTGTGACCGCACGACCATGCCTGCTCGGGCACGAGCCTGGACCGAGCAAGAACGACCTTAATCCGAGCACGTCACCCGAGTGGTATGCTCAGAAGTTAGCCGGGAAGCCAGTGCGCCCAAGATTTCACCGGGAGCTCATCCTCTCCTGGGCTTATCCTGAGACCGACCCTCGGGGTCCGCGAGGTCGGAATTAGCCCGACCTACTTGAGCTATCCGATCCCCGACAGAAACCGTCTGTGATATACAGCAATATCACAGACGGAGACTCAGGATTTCCTCGAGAAGACTACCCTGAAGGATCAACTCCCCGATACACAGCTAGCCGATCCCAGGGAGAGAAGTTCATAATGTGCTCTGCTGGTGATGAAAAAATATCCCCAGCCGGTCTTCATAAGTATTTATCATTTTTTTGAACTTAAATCGTATCATCTTTGGCCAACAAGACTTCTTCAGCTACACTAATCTAGCCGATTTCCCTCGTCCATCCTTCTTGCATTTGGAAGCTGTTTGCACCAAAATTTGGCATGAGCGAGAATGGAAAGGTTGGTTTTGTTAACAACGGAAAGGAATCGTAACTGACCAGGATTTAATCTTCAAAAATATGAAATTGGACTAAAGCCGATACGGATTCTTTGTCGTATCGGTCTAGGACTCGGATCGCCCGAGCCAAATAAAAGGGAACGGATCAGGAGACGAGAGGGGCAGCAAAAAACCAACAAACACATACTTTTTCTTTCAGCTTTAGTTTATTTAGTTTTCATAGCAATCTTTCCTCTGTAAGTCGACGAAATCAATAAAGAGTTGCGCATCGCCAATTTGTTGATTCTCATCGGCTTGTTCTCAGGTTAAATCTACTTTGCTTGTTGCATATCGCCTTTCGAAGTTGATTTGCCTTTACCCCTGGATTAGCCGATTGGTTAATCTAATTATCCCTCTGAATCGGCATCTTAGCCGACGGGAGTTAAGCCGATAATCCGTTGTTATCGGCTTTGTCTGATTTCACTATCTACCTTGTCAATCTCAGGTCAAATTGACTGGCACGCTCTTGAACCCGGTGTTTGTCTCGTATGTTCGTGACTAAGAACCCTGCTTCACGTTTTAAGCGCGAACATATTTTGGCACGCCCGGTGGGACACGAAGAAATCAATCATGTCATCTACCGATAAACCCGCAGCCACCACTGATATCAACACAGATGCCATTATCGCGCCTAAATTGGCTGATTTAACTCCCAAACAGCGGAAGGAGGTTGAAGATTGGAAGGCGGCGTTAGAAGATATGATGCTACATTGCTTCCAAAAGACGCGACGAGGGGGTGTTACTCAGAAAATTGCAATTCCAACAATCAATCCCATCGATAATCTACCATCTGACCAGGTAAGCCGATATGCACCCGCTCAAGCCGATTTGTCTAGCATGATAGAGCAATCTGTGCATCACACACTAATCAATCAATCATCGGCTCTGGTTTCAACATTAAAGCCGATGATTGAGAATAGTGTAAAAACTATTGCTCAAGAGTTGGCCGTATCCGAAAACCTGCTAGATCCATTACAATCCCTCCCTACGTATCCTGCATACTTCATACCGCCAGAAACCAACACGGTATACTTCATACCTGCCGACAGCGTTTTTTGTTATCGAAGCAAAAGGCAACTACAGCGTGCTCCTCGGAAGAGATTGGATTCATGCTAATTGTTGCATCCCATCGACTATGCATCAAAAGCTAGTACAATGGAATAACGATGAAGTAGAAGTCGTCTCAGCCGACACATCGGCTCATGTGTCCTTGGCTAGCCCAGATACAAATTGGCCACACGAAGAAGCCGGATGTATATCCGGGAGGATATTGGACGACTGTGATTTTATCTGTGTTGAAAAATCTGGGTTGAGGCCGATCAGTGTTAAGCCAAATACATTTGATCGGACGGACGAAGTCATCCGGAGATGGAATCCAAAACAATAAAGACATTACGAGAGAAAATGAGAAGCTATCGGCAGAAAGACTACGAAGAAGCCATAGAAGATTTCGAAGAAGAAAGACGAGGACAAGGTTTCACATCTGCCGACGAGCTCGAAGAAGTCGACATTGGAGAAGGAGATAAGAAGAGACCAACTTTTGTAAGTGCTAGATTGATCCCAGATTACAAAATAAAGTTGGTCGAGATACTTAAAAAATATAGAAATTGTTTCGCATGGGAGTACTATGAGATGCCCGGTTTAAGCCGACAGCTCGTTGAACATCGGCTACCTATAAAACCGGGATATCGGCCATTTAAACAATATCCAAGACGATTTAATCCCACACTGCACGATGCTATAAAGGAAGAAGTAGAACGATTGCTAGAAGCCAAGTTCATTCGCCCTGCCGATACGCTGAGTGGGTTTCAAACATCGTTCTTGTAAAAAAGAAAAATGGTAAGCTCCGGGTGTGCGTGGATTTCAGGGATTTAAACAAAGCAACACCAAAAGATGAGTATCCGATGCCAATAGCCGATATGCTTATCGATGCTGCATCTGGAAATAAAATCATTAGTTTCTAGACGGGAACGCTGGGTATAATCAAATATTTATGGCCGAAGCCGATATACCAAAAACGACCTTCAGATGTCCAGGAGCCTTGGGGCTTTACGAGTGGACAGTCATAACCTTCGGTTTGAAAAATGCAGGAGCTACTTACCAACGTGCTATGAATCACATTTTTCATAATCTCATCGGCCATACTGTAGAAATTTACATTGACGATGTTGTTGTCAAATCAAAAGATGATTGGCAACATCTAGCCGATTTAGAGAAAATGTTTGAAAGTACAAAGGCGCATGGGCTTAAAATGAATCCACTCAAGTGCGCCTTTGGGGTATCGGCTGGACAGTTTTTAGGATTCACGGTGCACGAAAAAGGGATTGAAGTAAACAAAGCCAGAGTTAAAGCAATAGACGATACGAAACCTCCAACGAACAAAAAGGAGCTACAGGTATTAATCGGCAAAATCAATTATCTTCGACGTTTTATTTCCAACTTGTCTGGTCGGATTCGCGCTTTCACACCGCTACTCAAATTAAAAGATAATCAAGAGTTCGTATGGGAACCCGACCAACAAAAAGTTTTCGAGGATATAAAGGGTTACCTAATAAAGCCACCAGTGCTAATTGCTACAAAAAAGGGTCTATCTTTTAGATTATACATATCGGCTGAAGAAGAAATAATAGGAGCAGTACTGACACAAGAAGCCGATGGCAAGGAACACACCGTATTTTACCTAAGCCGACGACTCCTCGATACCGAAGTCAGGTACCCCGCTGTAGAAAAATTATGCTTGTCATTGTACTTTGCGTGCACAAAATTAAGACATTATATGCTATCATCAAATTGTATTGTAGTATGCAAAACCGATATTATCAAGTATATAATCTCAGCACCGATTCTGCGAGGTCGACTTGGGAAATGGGCATACGCCTTAACAGAGTTCGATCTAGCTTACGAATCGGCTAAATCCGTAAAAGGATAGGCAATAGCCGATTTCATCACAGGTAGCAAAACAATGGCTGGATTAGTCGGCGTAGCTCCTTGGCATCTTTACTTTGACGGGTCAGTTTGCCAAGAGGGCGGAGGCATCGGCATAGTAATAACATCCCCGAAAGGACAAATCTTCGAGTTTGCGTATCGGCTTAATGACCGATGTTCAAATAATCAAGCCGAGTATGAAGCGTTCCTAAAAGGGTTACGGCTGTTAGAAAGTATAGGAGCAGGCGACGTCAAAGCAATTGGAGACTCACTTTTGGTGGTACAGCAGGTTAAAGGAGGGTTTCAATGTAACGATAGTGTATTACGGGAATATTTGCGATAGTGCTTGCAAACGGTCGACTCGTTCACTACCTTTTCTGTCGACCACATTCCTAGGGAATTGAACGACCAAGCCAACTTGTTGGAACAAAAGGCCTCAGGCTATAAAGCCGATGGCGCACAATGGATGGGCGAGTCGATCGATAAAGCAATAATGTGCGTTCACCCCATCAATTGGAGAACGGAGATAAAAGATTATTTGCTAGACCCCTCTAAGCCGACTGAGAAAAAGGTCCGGCAAAAAGCATTGAAGTATGTATACATGATACAACCTGAGGGTTTTGTTGATCCTAAAAATGCTAAACAGATATGCAAGCTTCAGAGATCCATTTATGGGTTAAAGCAAGCATCTCGGAGTTGGAACATTCGTTTTGATGAAGTGGTCAAAGGATTTGGCTTTATCAAAAATGAAGAAGAGCCTTGTGTTTATAAGAAGGCTAGTGGGAGCGCACTTGTGTTTCTGATCTTGTATGTGGATGACATATTATTGATCGGGAATGATATTCCTATGCTTGAAGACGTTAAGACTTCGTTGAAAAGGAGTTTCTCAATGAAGGACTTGGGAGAAGCATGTTATATCTTGGGCATAAAGATCTATAGAGATAGATCAAAAAGGTTGATTGGATTAAGCCAGGAAACGTACATTGACAAAGTATTGAAAAGGTTCAATATGCATGAATCTAAGAGAGGTTTCATGCCAATATCACATGGCATCAGTCTAATAAGAATCAGTGTCCTTCGACAACTGAT
Organism: Rhipidocladum racemiflorum; assembly: GCA_036346355.1. Classification (NCBI taxonomy): domain Eukaryota; kingdom Viridiplantae; phylum Streptophyta; class Magnoliopsida; order Poales; family Poaceae; genus Rhipidocladum; species Rhipidocladum racemiflorum. Next base: position 23,141 of record JAYEVF010000087.1, on the reverse strand, counting down.
GAGCGAGACAGGATGAGCAAGATTCCATATGCTTCGGCTATTGGATCTATCATGTATGCCATGATTTGTACGCGCCCAGATGTCTCGTATGCTCTAAGTGTCACAAGTAGATACCAAGCGGATCCCGGTGATGGTCATTGGATAGCCGTGAAAAATATTCTAAAGTACTTAAGAAGAACTAAGGGTATGTTCCTAGTCTTTGGAGGTGAGGAAGAATCGGTTGTAAAGGTTACACTGATGCAAGCTTCCAAACCGACAAAGATGATTTTCGATCACAATCCGGTTTTGTGTTTACACTAAATGGAGGAGCGATAGCTGGAAGAGTTCCAAGCAAAGCACGGTGGCTGATTCTACGACAGAAGCGGAGTACATTGCGGCTTCGGATGCCGCAAAAGAAGCTGTATGGATAAAGAAGTTTATCTCAGAGCTTGGTGTGGTCGCTAGTGCCTCTAGTCCAATGGACATCTATTGCGATAATAGTGGTGCCATTGCACAAGCAAAAGAGCCTAGATCACATCAGAAGTCCAAACATATACTCCGACGCTATCACCTTATTCGCGAGATTGTGGATAGAGGTGACGTGAAGATATGCAAAGTACATACGGAAGCCAATGTGGCTGATCCATTGACAAAGCCACTGCCACAGCCTAAGCATGAGGCGATAACGAGGTCTATTGGTATTAGATACTTAATTGATTGACTCAAGTGCAAGTGGGAGATTGTTAGTGTTATGCCCTTGAGGCAATCATATGGATGATTGTAACATGACTATGTTTATGAATAATAATATGATTATTGGTCCAATGAATGTATATCATTGTTTTGATCAACAAGTGTGTGACTTGTTTATGAAGCTCTTTACTTATTGATATAATTCGATAAATATCTCTGATCGGATATCATCGCATGGGACAACGATGAATAGATCAGCACATGTATTGTTCGATGATCATGTTTCATAGATCATGGGATATGGAGATATCATCAATACATTGTGGACGCATGTTGAAGAACATGGGTTAGATAGACCCACAATGGGACACTGCGAGAATGTTACGTTCTTATGTGTCATCAGTGTATCTCATACATAGTAGATGTATGATCCTTAGACCTGAGATTGTCATATTCCCTACATGTGTAATAGTTTACCTTGGGGTTACCAAACACTATTTCCTAACTGGATAGTTATAAAGGTAGCTTTCATGTTTACTATGAAACATGCAGAGGGAAGTGAGCAGTCGAGATGGAATTTTGCCACTCCAATGTAACGGAGATATATGTCTAGGCCACTCGTGTGATATGATTAAGGAAGTGCATGGCCATGCCGTGATTGAGAAGTCAATCACAACTTATTAATATATCACGGATACGAGAGATGGATTGAACTGTCAAAGGATGACATGCTTCTCGCCTTGAGTTCGATCTTCATATAGTTTGGCAAAGGGATTATTACATCGATTTTTAATCATATGTGTTTGGGAGTTGGCATGCTCTGCAAGGAGCCGCTACCGACTATTGGATTAGAAAAGGGTTTTCCGAATCCATGTCCAAATGCGCATGAACCTACAGGGTCACACACTTAACGGGTTGGGACGCATCAATTCGGATTGGATCCGTAATTAATGGACCTCGTGGGCTTTGCGCGTAGATGGGCCCTGACTGCCTAGGGTTTCACCTCGTGGCTATATAAGGAGGGGAGGAGGCTGGACGCAAGACAGACTTTCGTGCGGTTTAGAGGTGTTTCGCCAGAAACCCTAGCCACCTCCTCTCGTTGCCCCTGCCGAGCGACCCGGTGCTTGCACACCGACGCACGGCGTTCCATCCCCGGACGTGTGGACTACTGTGGTGACGCTGCTGCTACTGCGGCGTGGCGAGGACGATCCGCGGCGACGATCCGCAGCGAGGACGATCGATCCACGGCGAGGCGAGGACGATCGATCCACGGCGAGGCGAGGACGATCCACGACTGCGGCGGGAACGATCCACTACATCGACGTGCGAAGGATTCCGCAACTGCGCATCTAGTGGTAATTGATCTATGATCCTCTTCTCGCGAGTAGCTTTCTGGTTGCGCGGTAGAAAATTTTAATTTGTGCTAGAGTAGCATACCGCGTTCCCCACAGATTGCTTCAAGTATTACAGAGGATGTCAAACATGCCAAAAATTTGGCAATATACAATCGGCTCCTGCGTCGGCTTTACATCCCATTATTAAACCATGGCCGTTTAGGGGATGGGGCATAGATATAATCGGCCAAATTTTCCCAGCGTCAATCAAAGGGCATAAATTTATCCTCGCAGCAACTGACTATTTCTCGAAATGGGTAGAGGCTATACCATTAAAAAGGGTCACCAGTAGGGAGCTAATCGGCTTTGTTAACGAGCACATCGTTCATAGGTTTGGGATTCCTCAAACAATCACAACCGATCAAGGGACGGTGTTCATGTCTAAAGAGTTCAAAGATTTTGTAGAGAGTCTTGGGATCAAACTATTAAACTCTTCACCTTATTATGCTCAGGCCAATGGACAGGCCGAGTCATCAAACAAGACATTGGTAAAGTTGATAAAAAGAAAAGTCGATGAAAAACCAAGAAATTGGCATTCAACACTATCAGAGGCTTTATGGGCCTATCGGCTTTCGTACCATGGATCGACTAAGTTATCACCGTTCCAATTGGTATATGGACACGAGGCCGTATTACCTATAGAAGTTAATATCGGCTCGGTGAGGGTGTTAAAACAAAACGACCTAACAGCCGATGACTATAAAGAGGCGATGCTGGGGGATATAGACGATCTGACGGAAGTAAGAATAATGACGTTGGATCGGCTGCAAAAGAATAAAGAAAGAGTGGCTCGTGCATATAACAAAAGGGTCGTTATCAAAACCTTCAGAGAAGCCGATTTAGTTTGGAAAACAGTGTTACCCATTGGTCTTAAGGATAACTGATTTGGCAAATGGTCACCTACGTGGGAAGGGCCGTATAAAATACATCGGCTTGTTGACGGGAACTCATATATACTCGAGACTTTGGACGGATTTGTTTTACCCAAGGCAATCAACGGAAAATATCTAAAGACATATCACCCTAGCGTTTGGGTCGGGTCTTAAAACAAGAATAACAAGAAACTTAAAAAGCCGACTGCAAGACATTCATAAAAACAAGATCGGCTACATAGCCGACCAAAGTGTATCATCCAAAAATTACATCTAACAAGTTTGTAGGACATCGTAGACAAGATTACAGCCCTGATCCGGGCAAATGAGCTCCCAAACCCGACAGCGCCCCAGCAGCCTTTGCAATAATCTGTTGAATGGCGTCAACAGCGCGTTGGTCATCGGCTGCATTCCCAGGGACTGCCTTGATCTTGGAGGATTGGCTCTTCACCTCGGCCACCACGACACCAAAGGCAGTTTTCTGCACTGACAAGGACGAAGACGGCGTTGAAAGAGATGTCTGGAGATCAGCTAATTGTTGAGTAACTATAGCCAGCTGATCTTCCAGAGATTTCTTCGATAAAGCCAAGTCTGCCTGCTTCGCCTTAGCCGATTTGTAACTGGAAATATCTTGGTCATACTGAGCCTTCCTAGCTTTCGCGTCGGCCACCAGCTTGTCTAAGATATTCCTGTCGGCTTTCTGCGCCTCCCTTTGAGCTATCCTGGCTCTTGCAGCTTTCACTACCTCCGCCTGGGCATCTAAGTGGCAAACATCTAGAAGAGCCCTCATGACCTCCGAAGGCAGGTCGGCTTCCATCGCAGCCATTGCCGTCCTCAGGGGTTGCGTGTCAGCCAGGAGTTGATCTTCAGGCTGCATGACTTCATTGAAAAGGCGATTGAGCCTTTCTTGCATTCATGGAGCCGAAGTCACGGCAGTTGACACCCCTGCAGCCGCACTAATAATTTGCTGGACGTCGGCTGGGTACTCGTCAGTCGCCAAAATCTCCGGATCGCCCAGGTCATCTATAGAGAAGCCGAGAAGATCTGCAGGGTCTGTCTCCAGCATCGGGGAGGCCGTGGCTTCAGCAGCAGGCACCACAGGGTCAGCCGATGGAGCTGGAGGGGTTGGAAGCTCAAGGGGAGAAGTCGACGGGATGACGGAGGCCGAAGGCAGTTGATATCCTCTGAGTAATGGCTGCTGGCAAAGTTTCCTGAGAAATAACACACTACATCAGTTATGGATAGAAGCCGATACCACAAGCGTAGGGATTGAAAACTAACCGCAGTGGCCGACCCAGTAGGAGAAGATGCAGCGTCTTGGCCAATTCTTGGAGATCGTTTCACGACCACCTTAACACGCTTCTTCTTTTTCCCTGAAATCAAGCAGAATGTTAGGTATAGCCGATAAAGAAAAACTTCTAAAGCCAGAAGACTCACTGTCTGTTTGATGCCTAGTGAGGGAGGACAGCGATGGGCTGTTAACGCCCAAAGTGCCAGAAGAAAACCCCGCAAGGGCAGCCGATGGTCGCTGTCGCTTCGACCCATCATCGGCTGAAGAAGCTTGAACAGGGGCGGACCTCTTGCTAGTCTGCAAAATGATTGAAGTTGTTAAGACAATAAGAAAACTCATCCTAATAGAGAAACATCAAGGGTAAAATACCTCTACGGATGAGTTAGTATAGCCTGAACTCGAACCAGAAGCAGTTTCCGTCGGCTCTTGAAAACCGGGGAGAAACGAGGAAATAACTTCTTGAATGGTCCGCCCCGACAAAAGCAATTCGGCTATAGCTGCCCACCATGAAGTAAACTGGCCTGCCCGACGTGTGTTCAACATGACGAGAGGTAAGTCCACTACGTGGAGTTCATCGGCTAACTCGGTAATAAGCTCCGCAGTAGTAGGATTGGTAACTCTGTTCCGCGGCTCGATTAAAGAGAATAGAGGAAGGCAAGGGATTGTTTGCCCAAAGCCCAATTGGCGTGCATATACGAATGGGTGGTAAAACTCATACATCAGCTGAAAAGTCCTGTTACGGGTACTTAAGCCGACATGAAGAATACAAGGAGAAATCAACAGAGGAAGAAGATCAAGGGTAGATTGGGGCATCAAGGAGCTGTCGGAATTGAGGCGGAGAAAGGAAGGCCATGGGAAATCGGCTAATTGACTATATGTAAAAAAATCTCGACGGCTGAAAGAAGCTTGATCGAGGTTCAGAAAAAATGACAAGTACTTATGGAAACCAGCCGGGGATATTTTCGGCTCATCGGATGAGCACATGATAAATCGCTCGCCTGAAGATCGGCTGGGTTGGAATAGGGGGGCCGCACCCTCAGGAAAATCCTCCGTTGGAAAAGCCGACTCTTCCGAAGGGTCAAGAATGATGAGGCGGCCAAAGATGCAATAAAGCCAAATTTGTATGAACCACAAGGGGCCCCCAATATTGCCGACAACATAACGACCGTTGCCGGTAAATAGCCGAGTTCGAATGATATGCATCATATGGAAGACGGCCCCCAACAAAGATTTTCCTAAGGCTAGCCGACGACCCTCTACTAATTGCTCGGCCATGGGTTGATAAACTTGAGTTGGCCCTAGGGAAGCACCGCAAAAAAGGAATCGGTTGAGCCATAAATTGAGGAAAGCAGTGTGTTCCTCATCCGATACAGGGCCGGTTATCTTGTTATTGTTTTGGATATATTTGAACCAACCCTCACCTTTCTTACGGATCAGTTTGTATTTTGGTTTCCCGCTAAAAGCCGATACCTGATCCCCGTCCGGCCGGAGACAGCACAGTTCGGCCATATCTAAGAGGTTTGGGCCAATAGGACTGGTCGGGAAAAAGAAGGCATTGAAAGAGTCGGACCAAAAATAACATGCTGCGGCGACCAAGGATTCGTTAGGTTCTGGGTTGGCTAGAGACAAGGGGATACTTTCGGCTATGCCCATCCTGTCCCACTCTGCTCTTTTTTGAGCTGACACTATAATGTACCAAGACCTCCAACCCTTAAGAGCTGTCGGCCAAGCCCTAAAACTTTTGCCCCATTCCTTTATATTATAGCCAGGAGCTGACAGAGGAAGCCTAGGAATCTCATCTCTAGTAACGGTATCGGCCTCTATGGTTCCTATTGGACCTAGAAAGTACTGATTATCACTGCCTGGAATCGGAATAAGTACCTGGGATGCATCCATTTCAGCCGACCAGAGAATGAGATGAAGGCTTGAGCAAAGAAGCGAAGAGAGGAAGTCGATTGCCTGCGGTGCGAGAGCTTGAGAACGTGAAAATGACCGTGGAGGGACCCGCGTATTTATTCCACTGTGAAAAAAAGGTGAACAGGCGGGAACAGTATTCGCATTTAAAGCGCACTGAGAAGGTTACGGCGCCATTAATGGGGAAGTTATCGAGGAGAATTTTAAGCGACAAACCGATTCTGGAGAAAAGCCGATATTATTTTTGAAAGACAACAAGTTATCCTTCAAAAACAGGGGGCATATGTTTGCACCAAAATTTGGCATGAGCGAGAATGGAAAGGTTGGTTTTGTTAACAACGGAAAGGAATCGTAACTGACCAGGATTTGATCTTCAAAAATATGGAATCGGACTAAAGCCGATACGGATTCTTTGTCGTATCGGTCTAGGACTCGGATCGCCCGAGCCAAATAAAAGGGAACGGATCAGGAGACGAGAGGGGCAGCAAAAAACCAACAAACACATACTTTTTCTTTCAGCTTTAGTTTATTTAGTTTTCGTAGCAATCTTTCCTCTGTAAGTCGACGAAATCAATAAAGAGTTGCGCATCGCCAATTTGTTGATTCTCATCGGCTTGTTCTCAGGTTAAATCTACTTTGCTTGTTGCGTATCGCCTTTCGAAGTTGATTTGCCTTTACCCCTGGATTAGCCGATTGGTTAATCTAATTATCCCTCTGAATGGCATCTTAGCCGACGGGAGTTAAGCCGATAATCCGTTGTTATCGGCTTTGTCTGATTTCACTATCTACCTTGTCAATCTCAGGTCAAATTGACTGGCATGCTCTTGAACCCGGTGTTTGTCTCGTATGTTCGTGACTAAGAACCCTGCTTCACGTTTTTAGCGCGAACAGAAGCCAATAGTGCACTCATGTCTCAATCGACCCTGGATTTTTACAAGCTCTTCATCTCCCCCAACATCCTATGAGTTTTATCATCCCTCGGTCTACGCCCGTCAATTGGGCTTCGGCCAAGTCATTCCTAGCCTGCCCCCTCTTGATCGACTCCAGCCTAGGGCTAAAGTTACCAACAAGGCGGCTGCTGAAATCATTCTTGAAATAGCCGATGACCTCCATATTACAAATCTTCAACGTTTCATTCTCAGCACTCGTCGGTCGAGCAGATATACAGTCTGGTGGTCTTCGGTAGCGGGTGCTCTTCTTCTGGACAGGACCCCGTCGGCCAAAATATCTTTGTTCCTTTCTGATTACCATGAGCCGACGGTTGTCTCTGATAAATCTTCTGAAGAAAACGATAGTTCCGATTATACTAACTCATCGTTAGCTGTAGAGGTACTAACCCTCCTTTTCAATTTTTTTTCTACTTCAATTATTTCCACAATATCGGCTAACCGGACTTCTTATCCTTTTCATAGGACCAAACTATGAAGAAAGCTGATAGCCAGAGGACATCTGGCGCGAAGACTTCACTGGCTCCATCGGGAAGTGGCCAGCCGCCCAAAAGACCAGGCCAATCTACGGGCCTTACGGGATACGCATCGGATCGGCCATAGGGTATAAATATAAGCCCAAGCCGGCGTCAAAAGGACATCAAACGATCACAAACACATTTAATATTTTCTCGTCATAGTTTTAGTCGTAGTTTACTTTTTGTCAATTTTTCCTTTGTAAATCGACGAAATCAATAAAGAGTTACGCATCACTAATTTATTGATTCAGCCGATTTCGCCACAGGTTTGGTTTGCTTTGTTTTGTTGTGCATCGCCTCTCAAAGCCGATCTACCTCTTACCCCGGATTAACTTTTATCGGTTAATCTAGTTATCTTCTCGATCAGTTTTTGGTAGCCGATTGAAGTTACGCCGATAAGTCCCTCATTATCGACTTGATTGATTTTACCCTCTCTTTCTTTGTCAATTTCAGGTCAAATTGACTGGCACGCTCGCATCCAGATTTGAACCCGGTGTTTGTCTTGTGTGTTCGAGGCTAGGAACCCTGCTTCAAGTTTTTAGCGCGAACATATTTTAGCACGCCCAGTGGGACCACTCCAAGCATGTCATCAACAGGGAAATCTATCCCACCAACCGACGTCGACGTCGGAGCCATCATCGTCCCCACACTGGACGATTTGATCCCAGAGCAACGCAAGGAAATTGAAGATCGAAAGGCTGCCCTGGAGAAGATGATGCTAAGCTGTTTTCAGAAAAGCCGACGGGGTGTCATCCAAAAAGAAGCATTCCCGATGATCAATCCGATCGGCGACAACAACACACCAATCAATCAGGCAAGTTGATACGCTCCAGCCCAAGCCGATTTGTCTGATATGATCGAACAATCGGTCCATCACGCCCTGATAAACCAGTCATTGGCTTTGGTCACCACGTTAAAGCCGATGATTGAAAACAGCGTTAAGACAATCGCCCAAGAACTAGCTCTATCTAGGACTTTGTTAGATCCAGTGCGATCACTGCCATCATATCCTGTCTACTCGGTGGCGCAAAACACTAGTACGGCACCAGTCCCTACAATGATGCCGACTTTTTCTACCGTGCTAGCACCAAGTGCTCGTTCAGGCGGGAATACGCATTATCATGCATACACCAACGCAGCTAAAGTAAGCACAACAACCGATTTGCCATCAACAGTCCCGGTCGGCTGTTCTAATCATCGGCTTATCAACCAATGGAATCAAATAGTTTTTCCCAGGGGCCGATTCCTCTGGGGAATTCAGGCCCACACAGGGTGGTCCAGTATACCGAACCTTTTCTTTCGGAGTTTACGGTGAAAAGGGACGAGCATAATCAATTACCCAGACATCCCAAGTTCGCACTCGGGGGGCAGGACGTCGGTTGTTATAATCAGAGAAACCCCAACGCCCAGACAGGCATGATCGGTCAGAGGCCCGAGTTTGCACTCGGGGGGCAGGATATTAATTACCTTGATCGGCAAAACCCTGGTGCCATGGGGCCAGCGGCATTGATTGGGCCGATTAGATCTCTACCGTCTTAAGAGATCAATTTGGTTTGCAACCTAGGGGCCGAGTCGTCGGCTATAAGAAACCATACCAAGACTAGATAGATCGGATGGCGTATCCTCACAACTACAGGGTTCCCGATTTCGTTAAGTTTTCATGAGACGATTCCGTCACAACTTTAGAACACGTTGGACGATTCGTTGCCCAATGTGGCGAGGCGGCCCAGTCCGACGGGTTACAAAATTTTATGATGGCGGCGTCAGCTCATCTTGTGGCGCCGATTAGTGTAGTGATCGTAGAGTTGTTCCTCCACGTAGCATCGACATTGTGGATGTGATCACAAATCTTCGGAGCTGGGAAGAAGTTGGTGAAGTCTCGCCCGCAGGACAGAACAATTAGTACTGAAAAGAAAGAAATATAATATTGAAAATACACTCACATGCATAAAGATCAAAATACCCTTATTTCAAATAATTTGCACAAGGTTCGATTATCAAGTAATATTAGCAACATCTAAAAAAGCAAAGGTTACTATTTGAAAAGTGAAAAATACTATTTTAGATTTGAAAACAAGCATTCAACTTTACATACACATTTATACATGGTATAAGGCTATAGATGTTTTACATGAAGCATAAACATCAATCTGCATAGAAGCATGCAATTTAAAATCTATTAAATTAGAAAATAGCTCATAAAATGGGCTTTGAAAATTAATATAGCTTTATATTATTAAAAAAAATATGAACTTTGCACAAGGCATATAATTTGGAACAAAACTATTAAAGTGAATTGTGGATTAGGTTTCTAATTTGAATCCTAGGAAATAGATTATAGCAATCCTTTTATTAGAAATATCCAAAAAAGAGTTTCAAAAAGGGTCTTTTGAAATTAAAGCAAAGGTCTTAAAGATTCGTCATAAAGTTAATTACTTTGAAAATTCGAAATGCTCTTTTAATTTTGTAGATAAAGATATAAAAGCTTGTAAACGCAAAGGTTTAGATCTATTATGTTGTAGATTTACAATCCAAATATACTTGATAAAGTTGGCTATTTAAAATATAGGCTCATGCCATTTTCTTCATGAAAGAAAAGGCATCTAAAATAATACAAACAAATTATTGGATTTGAAAATAGATTCTAATCCAAAATTGCCATTTGAAAACCTAGCAACTAACCTTTAGTCATTAAATCAAAATTTTGGGGTTAAAACAAAAACAAGAAAAGGGCTTTCATTGAACACATAAAATAATGGCTTTTGGTTTATAAAAGCTTGCATAATAAACAAGGAGGAATTGGGAATCTAGGTTTTAAGGCAAGTACTTTAGAACACTTAAATAGAATTTGTATTTCCATAATTTATTAACAAACCAAAATATAATATGGAAATGCTAGTATTGAATCTATTTTATAGAAAACGTTACCAAGAGTTTACAAATGAAAAGTTTTAAATATTGAGCTAAGTATAAATATGTATATTTGAAAACCTAGCCCGGCGACTATTGGGGTAGGGGGTGGTGAATAGGCGTCAAATGGAATTTTAGCCCTACTTCTTTGCACCACAAGCCTCCATGCACCTTAACAAGCTATTCAAATCACCATGCGGAAGCAAAACATCAAGCACCTTGTGTGCATATATATAGGGGAGGATATATCAAAACTACGCACTACTACAAAACCAGCTTCTAGAAGCGGTTCAGAACCACTTCTAGAAGCGGTTTTACAACCGCTTCTAGGCAACCGGTTGTGATACCTCGAAGGGTATCACAAGCGGTTCCTAGAACCGCTTGTAGTGGTGCGACACCAAGCGATAAAAGGCAGTAATAATAACGTGGGAACGGGATTCGAACCCACGACCAGCACTCCATCCTCGTGACTCGCCTCATCCATCTAGCCAACCCACCCACGCGTGCTCTCTTATAGAGTAGGGCACACATTCCTTTTATTATTTCTAAAACTGGGCTTCTACAAGCGGTTCGTGACACAAACCTCTTCTGAAGGGGGTCTTTAGAAGCGATTCGTGTTACGAACCCCTTCTAAAGCCCCAGCTTTAGCAGCGGTTCGTGACACGAACCCCTTCTAAAGCCCCAGCTTTAGCGGTTCGTGACACGAACCCCTTCTAAAGACTTTAGAAGGGGTTCGTGTCACGAACCGCTGCTAAAGCTGGGGCTTTAGAAGGGGTTCGTGCCACGAACCGCTTCTAGAGATCCCCTCCGGCCTGTTGCCACGAACCGCTTCTGGTGCGAGCATTACAACCGGTTCGCACCAAACCGTTTCTAATAGGCCGGTTGTGATGCTTGATTTTGTAGTAGTGACGATTTGTTCATACTCCTCTCAAAAAAATAATGGTATTTTAGCAAACTGTAAAATTTTGTGGTACCATGGTAGTTTTCCCTTTGTTTATACCCCGGCCCCTCTCAAAAAAAAATAGTTGCAAAGATGAATAAAAGCAGTGGCAGAGCCAGGAATGGATTCCCGTGGATAGTACCGGTGGCAACAAGTCAATGGACGGTGACCGGTGGCTGAGCTCGATGCCGCGCGCAGCCGCCCTGTGGGCATTATTCAACAATTATTTAAACAATTAATTAAGCAGTTGATCAACTGCTTGAATAATTATCGGCCTGTTGGGCAGTTGAACGAGCATGGCAGTTGAATAATTATCCCAATTATTTATTACAGTTGAACCGTCATTGATGTAATTGGGATTATATATATTCTACTGGAGTAGGAGTAGTATTCTATACTATATCCCAATTACGTACGTACGTACCGAGCAACAATTAATTAATTACATCAAGTTGCAGTAACCCTAGCTACCCGGCGTGGCTCGACACGTTTACTGTGTTAGTATTTGATGGTATCGAGTACACTGGGTACGTCGGCAGAGGCTGTAACGGGTCTAACAGACTAAAGCCGATGATTTAGCACTATTTTCAATCATCAGCTTTAATGTGGAGACTAGAGCCGATGATTGATTGATCAGTGTATGATGTACAGATTGTTCAATCATATTGGATAAATCAGTAGGGATGTCGCCGATAGGATTGATTGTTGGAAGTGCAACCTTTTGAGTAACTCCTCGCCACGTCTTTTGGAAGCACTTTAACATCATCTCTTCCAGCGCTGCTTTTCGATCTTCAATTTCTTTTTGCTGCTCAGGAGTTAAATCGACCAAGGTAGGCGCTATTATTGCATCTGCATTGATGTCGATTGTAGCTGTGGATTTTCCAATCGATGACATGATCGATCTTCTGGTGTCCCATTGGGCGTGCCAAAATATGTTTGCGCAAAAAACTTGAAGTGAGATTCTTCACCTCAAACACACAAGACAGCTGCTGGTGTCACCATGGCCCGATGCATGCTACCATACGTACAGCTGCTGTTTGCACCATTAATTTCTTAATTTGGGCCTCCCGGCGAGGAGTGTGCATGCATGCCCCCGTCCAATACACGACACCGCTTCCAGCCACCAGCGCCGGACCTCCGAGCTGACAGCACGCAGCGACGTGATCCACATATATGATTGCATTGCAGGATGAGCAGTGCGTTTATGTAGTGCACAAGAAACTAAAGCTTTTACCATAGTTCTATATTTTGATGCATTTGACTTTGGTGTCCTATGATTAAAGGTCATATTTCTTTTTTGCAGATAAAGTTAATTGGAAGACCATAGCAAGTTGGAAGATCATGACAAGTTGGAATAAATCTTGTTTGATGGATTACAAGTGATCATTTTGGGCGTACAGCACGGCGACAAAGCACTGTTCTACGAATCTAGCACCATGCGTCTGATGTATTGTAGAACGAAGCTGCAGATGCCCCAACCCGAACACATCCCGAGCACGAAGCTCAACCCGCCATCGCGCTGCGGGTCCGGCATGAAGCCACCAAGCATCCATGCAGCGTACATAAAGAAGCTTGCTGCACTACTACAGAGCACGCAATAGGTGTCGGCCCATCTGTGTCGGTTTTTTGCAAACCGACAGAGATAAAGATTTTGTGTCGGTTCTAAAACTCAAAATGGCGGGAAGCTGATTTGTGTCGGTTTGTAACTAAAACCGACACAAATAATTACTTATTAGTGTCGGTTTGTATTTGCAACCGACACAAATAGTATTTGTGTCGGATTGAGTCATGTGTGATTAAAAGTGAGCTTTTGAAAAAGATGACGGTTAGAGCCCCTATACTAGTGATGGTGGATAGAACCTTCACTAAAATATTAAATACTTCAATTGTTAAAATAATTGTTAAAATGTGCTTTACGAAAACTATAATCAAGTATGGTTTAATGAAAGTAGGCTTTGAGCAAATAAACCCTATTAAGCCATCCTTGGAAGGCCCACATATGCATGATTTTTCCCCGACTTGCTGAGTACTTTTGTACTCACGTGCTACAATTTGTCGTCATCAGAGAACTACCAGGACGCCGTTGAAGACGGTGAGTACTTCGCGGAGGAATACGAAGAAGGTGGCCAGGATTTCTAAGCTCGCGCTTCTTGTCGTCGCCTGTGGCGTTGTTGGGTTCCATTTACTTGTCATTTGTTTTTCCGCTGCTTTGAACTCAGGTCATGTGACCTCGTGATGTAATAAATAGCCATGTGGCTTATACTTTATGATATTGTTACAATTTCGCTTGTTCGACTATGATGTTGCACTGTCTGACTGTGTGTACTAGCTACTGATCTGGGACTAGTACGGAAATACACAGGAGATTCTGGATAGCTGATCCGGGGTCTCACATTCACGCCCTGCCCCCCGAGTGCGAACTCGGTTTGTCGGCTGACCCGCATCGCTGGATGTCTAGGCAACTGATCATAATCATGGTTTCTTACGGCCGACACCTCAGGTGCTGGTACAAAGGGTTCTACGTATGAAACTACTTTGTGCGGTGCTTGGTTCCTAGGCATAGTCCCTTGGAATTGAGAGGCCCTGTCTGTTTCAATCAGCCGAGACGCCGATTGGCCGAACCCGCTAGCCGACGGTACGTCGGGTAAGTTTGTGTTCAACTTTGCTCCATCTGTGTGCCCGTGGTAATGTGCAACTCCACCTATATGAGTGCTAGGTTTTAACACGGTGGGTTGGGTTGGCATCATTAGAGGTGTCGGAGCCGACACGTTTACTGTGTTAGTATTTGACGGTATCGAGTACACTGGGTACGTCGGTAGAGGCTGTAACGGGTCTAACAGACTAGAGCCGATGATTTAACACTATTTTCAATCATCAGCTTTAATGTGGAGACTAGAGCCGATGATTGATTGATCAGTGTATGATGTACAGATTGTTCAATCATATTGGATAAATCAGTAGGGATGTCGCCGATAGGATTGATTGTTGGAAGTGCAACCTTTTGAGTAACTCCTCGCCACGTCTTTTGGAAGCACTTTAACATCATCTCTTCCAGTATTTGCTCGATCTTCAATTTCTTTTTGCTGCTCAGGAGTTAAATCGACCAAGGTAGGCGCTATTATTGCATCTGCATTGATGTCGATTGTAGCTGTGGATTTTCCAATCGATGACATGATCGATCTTCTGGTGTCCCATTGGGCGTGCCAAAATATGTTTGCGCAAAAAACTTGAAGTGAGATTCTTCACCTCAAACACACAAGACAAACACCGGGTTTGCAAAGCGTGCCAGTCGATTTGGCCTGCAATCGACAAGGTGATGGATTCGTAAGCACAACCAGCCGATAATTAATGAAATTATCGGCTTGGCTCCGATCGGCCACAGGCCGATAAGGGGATAACTAGATTAGCTTATCAGGGCTAACCCAAGGGATAAAGGCAGATCGGCTTTGAAGGCGATGCGCAACGAGCAAGGCAGATCGAACCTGGAAACAAGTCGACGAGAATAACAAATTGGCGATGCGCAACTCTTTATTGATCTCGAGGGCTTACAGAGGAAAGATTACCTATGGAAGCATGCATGCTCACTTTAATTTATTAGATCGATAGACCATGGTTATATTATGTTGAGGCTATTCACGTACAATGGTAG
This sequence comes from Rhipidocladum racemiflorum, assembly GCA_036346355.1. Classification (NCBI taxonomy): domain Eukaryota; kingdom Viridiplantae; phylum Streptophyta; class Magnoliopsida; order Poales; family Poaceae; genus Rhipidocladum; species Rhipidocladum racemiflorum. Next base: position 8,034 of record JAYEVF010000087.1, on the reverse strand, counting down.
AACCAATCAATATTCCTTCATGTTTAATGGCAAGAAAGTGGTTTTGGAACCCATGATCGACTCCTGCTGGTTTAATGGTAGACGATAACACCAAGTGTTCGGCGAGAGGCCAGCACGCGGACTATATTATATTCTATTCTATTCTATTCTACTGCATGTAGTAGTATTTTATACTATATCCCAATTATAGAGCAACAATTGATTTCTTCAAGCGGGCATGCAGCGTGCTATATATAAATAGCAGCTATATCGATCGGCTCAAGCAGCTGCAGCACAACTAGAGTAGCTAGTACTGATCACTACTGAGTGAGTGGTAGTGTCTGTCAGTCAGAGTTAACTCTCCAGTTGGGCAATGGCGAGCCTCAACCTCAAGAGCAGCGGTGTGGCCATCGTGTGCTGCACCTGCATGCTCATCTTGATTTCTGTTTCCGTCGTCGATGGGGTGTGCGATTGTTGCAAGAGCACCGCTGCAAAGCTCTGCTGTAATGCTTGCGTCTTTGCTGGAAAGCCCGAATTCATCTGTAAGAACACTTGTTGTTTCCCCTGCAAACTTTCCGATGGTAATTAAACTCACTCACTCACCGGTTGTATTAACATTAACCTCCTGTACTGTACTGTACTGCTGCATGCTACTACTACTAAGTACTCCAAGTTTCTTTGTTTTGGTACGTAGGAGAACCCAGTGTCGCGGACTTTTGCAAGCTGGGATGTGCATCCTCCAAGTGCAGCAACTTAGATGGTAATTAATTACTCGCTCCGTATCATGCATAACGAGTTAATGTTTTCAATATCGATCGACACCGTCTTCAAAATACAACTTTAATTAGCCGCTTATTACTATTGCAATTTATATATAAAATCCATAAAGATGATCGATCATGTTATGACAAAGCTTTGCAAGATATATAAATCCATAAAAATTTGTTTTCGTAAATCTATACGTATGATTTTGGTGTTTCTAATCAAAGTGGTTCTAAAAATTTGCAAAGATAGATTTTAATTAAAACCCTGACTTAGGGCAAGTCTAAAACGTCATCAACTTCTTTTTTTCCATTATGGAGGGAGCTGTAATTGTGTTTCTAACCAGAGCAGAGCTACATATATATTCTTTTCTAACAGCTGTTGTCGACGGCAACGACCATGAACAGCATCAAAATGCTGTGGAACTCTGCCACAATGCTTGCCACAACTTCTGCACCAAGGATGCCAACCGCATGGTCATCGAAGCTTAGTCATCTAAGCATGCATATGGGAACCGAACCACACATACGTTTCTGCCATGGATATGCTGGTTGACGCCTTAGCCGTGTTCCGTTAATCTTTTGCCTTCAATAAACTGTTGGATGACTCATATATATCCAACCTGGTCGATTTGCTCGTATGTGTGTGTGTGTATGTAAGCTTGTTTCGTTTTCATCTACTTCAAATAAGACCGTATGTAAGGGTCACCATGCATGACTACAAGCACTACATATATATGTAGTGCCCAATGTTGGCAATGCTATCGCAACTTGATTATTGTCTTTATGGAACAATGTTGGCAGTGTTACTGCAACTTGATTATCCCTTTTACATTAAGATATTAACCAACAACAAAATATTACATGTATTTTTAGAAGATCTCCAGTCTCGCTAGCCTGAGTGCGGCGCCGAGAACGCTCGTCAAAGGCCTTTAGCCTCCCAAGCGCCTCCTCAAACGGCATCGTCTCAACATCACAGAACTGCTCGATCCCCGCAACGACAGGATAGAGCCGATCTGGGACAATGTCGAGGAGCTTCTTGACCATAGCGGCATCGTCGAGTGTCGCACCGAGGTTGGCATACCTCGCTGCCATGCCACTGATTTTGCCGGCGTAGTCGTCCAGCACCTCGCCATCCTTCATGCGGAGAGCATCGAACTCTCCCTTCAAGGTTGCCAGGCGCGCCGCCTTGACACGATCTAAGTTGACACGATCCCTTCAAGGTGACCATAGCGGCATCTGGGACAACATAAATGTGACTTCCTAATGCATATTAGAAAACAGGAAACTGAAAACGCCAGGATTAATTAACAGCACTGAACTATAAATGGATCGTAAATTACATGTAAGAAGAATACTCAGCATTCCATGAGAGTCATCTAATAACAATAATTCGATGGGACTTCTGAATACAGGGCTTGACAATTGATGTAAGAAGAATACTCAGCATTCCATGAGAGTATATGAATATAGCAATCAGAGGGGGGTAAATGATTGTGTGAAAGCTAAAACCAAATTTTTGATCTACTAAAAGTTCACCCCAAAACGTCTATAATTAATTTTTCTAATTATATCTTTTTCGATCAAACATAAATACTCTATGAAAAATGTAGCGGCATCATCTCGATCAAACAAAATGTTGGAGAAGCTACCACAAACGCAGCATATACAGCCCCCGCTGCCTCCTAGCGTTGCCAAATCCAACCCAAGTAGGCAAGTAACAGTACCACTCGCTAGTAGCACAATGTCCAACTTGTTCTGCTTGGCGTGAATGCTAGCACGCACTCCTCCGGTAATAACAGTGCTAGGCATTCTTCTCAAAAACAGAGATGAAGCTCAAGTGCAAAACACAAGTCATTGCACACTATTTTGTCATGTAAAATAAATGAAGACAATCTATTCTGGCTGCTTTTAGACCACAGCAGAGCTTCATGAAGGCTACTTCCAAATACAAAGAAGTCAAATAAAATAATTTGGATAGTTTTTTTTACTTGTGATTTATCGTGTTAAATTGTTTTCATTTAGGAAAGTATCATATTTAATTTTAATTAGCAATAAATAAAATTGTTGAAATTTTTTGTAAGGTCTTGTACACAAAATATTTTTAAAAGGAACAAAATTGGGATGTTGAATGGACGTCAGTATCACCATGTGGAGAAGGACAGCAGTCTTGATGAAACCTGAGATACACGGTTACCTAGACAAAAGTAGATGTGGCACTCTTGGAAACTGTGTAATGAGACTCTCCATTGTGAATGGCCTAAGTCGAGGGGGAGGGGGGAGAGAGTCAACATGTTAGGTGTGGCTGCCGCCGCCACTCATTGTCGCTTAATTAGCTGCGGCCGCCATCACCATTGTGCAACGAGAACAAGAGGCCCAAGCAGCCTAAATCTTCCTTCTTTTTACTCGTTATTTTGGATACGCTCCAGCCCAAGCCGATTTGTCTGATATGATCGAACAATCGGTCCATCACGCCCTGATAAACCAGTCATTGGCTTTGGTCACCACGTTAAAGCCGATGATTGAAAACAGCGTTAAGACAATCGCCCAAGAACTAGCTCTATCTAGGACTTTGTTAGATCCAGTGCGATCACTGCCGTCATATCCTGTCTACTCGGTGGCGCAAAACACTAGTACGGCACCAGTCCCTACAATGATGCCGACTTTTTCTACCGTGCTAGCACCAAGTGCTCGTTCAGGCGGGAATACGCATTATCATGCATACACCAACGCAGCTAAAGTAAGCACAACAGCCGATTTGCCATCAACAGTCCCGGTCGGCTGTTCTAATCAATCGGCTTATCAACCAATGGAATCAAATAGTTTTTCCCAGGGGCCGATTCCTCTGGGGAATTCAGGCCCACACAGGGTGGTCCAGTATACCGAACCTTTTCTTTCGGAGTTTACGGTGAAAAGGGACGAGCATAATCAATTACCCAGACATCCCAAGTTCGCACTCGGGGGGCAGGACGTCGGTTGTTATAATCAGAGAAACCCCAACGCCCAGACAGGCATGATCGGTCAGAGGCCCGAGTTTGCACTCGGGGGGCAGGATATTAATTACCTTGATCGGCAAAACCCTGGTGCCATGGGGCCGGCGGCATTGATTGGGCCGATTAGATCTCTACCGTCTTAAGAGATCAATTTGGTTTGCAACCTAGGGGCCGAGTCGTCGGCTATAAGAAACCATACCAAGACTAGATAGATCGGATGGCGTATCCTCACAACTACAGGGTTCCCGATTTCGTTAAGTTTTCATGAGACGATTCCGTCACAACTTTAGAACACGTTGGACGATTCGTTGCCCAATGTGGCGAGGCGGCCCAGTCCGACGGGTTACAAAATTTTATGATGGCGGCGTCAGCTCATCTTGTGGCGCCGATTAGTGTAGTGATCGTAGAGTTGTTCCTCCACGTAGCATCGACATTGTGGATGTGATCACAAATCTTCGGAGCTGGGAAGAAGTTGGTGAAGATGCGTGGACTTGGTGCCTCATCTATTGGTTCCATCGTGCGGGGCGCGCGCCGTGCCCCCATTGAATGACTTGTGTTGGTGAAGTCTCGCCCGCAGGACAGAACAATTAGTACTGAAAAGAAAGAAATATAATATTGAAAATACACTCACATGCATAAAGATCAAAATACCCTTATTTCAAATAATTTGCACAAGGTTCGATTATCAAGTAATATTAGCAACATCTAAAAAAGCAAAGGTTACTATTTGAAAAGTGAAAAATACTATTTTAGATTTGAAAACAAGCATTCAACTTTACATACACATTTATACATGGTATAAGGCTATAGATGTTTTACATGAAGCATAAACATCAATCTGCATAGAAGCATGCAATTTAAAATCTATTAAATTAGAAAATAGCTCATAAAATGGGCTTTGAAAATTAATATAGCTTTATATTATTAAAAAAAATATGAACTTTGCACAAGGCATATAATTTGGAACAAAACTATTAAAGTGAATTGTGGATTAGGTTTCTAATTTGAATCCTAGGAAATAGATTATAGCAATCCTTTTATTAGAAATATCCAAAAAAGAGTTTCAAAAAGGGTCTTTTGAAATTAAAGCAAAGGTCTTAAAGATTCGTCATAAAGTTAATTACTTTGAAAATTCGAAATGCTCTTTTAATTTTGTAGATAAAGATATAAAAGCTTGTAAACGCAAAGGTTTAGATCTATTATGCTGTAGATTTACAATCCAAATATACTTGATAAAGTTGGCTATTTAAAATATAGGCTCATGCCATTTTCTTCATGAAAGAAAAGGCATCTAAAATAATACAAACAAATTATTGGATTTGAAAATAGATTCTAATCCAAAATTGCCATTTGAAAACCTAGCAACTAACCTTTAGTCATTAAATCAAAATTTTGGGGTTAAAACAAAAACAAGAAAAGGGCTTTCATTGAACACATAAAATAATGGCTTTTGGTTTATAAAAGCTTGCATAATAAACAAGGAGGAATTGGGAATCTAGGTTTTAAGGCAAGTACTTTAGAACACTTAAATAGAATTTGTATTTCCATAATTTATTAACAAACCAAAATATAATATGGAAATGCTAGTATTGAATCTATTTTATAGAAAACGTTACCAAGAGTTTACAAATGAAAAGTTTTAAATATTGAGCTAAGTATAAATATGTATATTTGAAAACCTAGCCCGGCGACTATTGGGGTAGGGGGTGGTGAATAGGCGTCAAATGGAATTTTAGCCCAACTTCTTTGCACCCCAAGCCTCCATGCACCTTAACAAGCTATTCAAATCACCATGCGGAAGCAAAACATCAAGCACCTTGTGTGCATATATATAGGGGAGGATATATCAAAACTACGCACTACTACAAAACCAGCTTCTAGAAGCGGTTCAGAACCACTTCTAGAAGCGGTTTTACAACCGCTTCTAGGCAACCGGTTGTGATACCTCGAAGGGTATCACAAGCGGTTCCTAGAACCGCTTGTAGTGGTGCGACACCAAGCGATAAAAGGCAGTAATAATATCGTGGGAACGGGATTCGAACCCACGACCAGCACTCCATCCTTGTGACTCGCCTCATCCATCTAGCCAACCCACCCACGCGTGCTCTCTTATAGAGTAGGGCACACATTCCTTTTATTATTTCTAAAACTGGGCTTCTACAAGCGGTTCGTGACACAAACCTCTTCTGAAGGGGGTCTTTAGAAGCGATTCGTGTTACGAACCCCTTCTAAAGCCCCAGCTTTAGCAGCGGTTCGTGACACGAACCCCTTCTAAAGTCTTTAGAAGGGGTTCGTGTCACGAACCGCTGCTAAAGCTGGGGCTTTAGAAGGGGTTCGTGTCACGAACCGCTGCTAAAGCTGGGGCTTTAGAAGGGGTTCGTGCCACGAACCGCTTCTAGAGATCCCCTCCGGCCTGTTGCCACGAACCGCTTCTGGTGCGAGCATTACAACCGGTTCGCACCAAACCGTTTCTAATAGGCCGGTTGTGATGCTTGATTTTGTAGTAGTGACGATTTGTTCATACTCCTCTCAAAAAAATAATGGTATTTTAGCAAACTGTAAAATTTTGTGGTACCATGGTAGTTTTCCCTTTGTTTATACCCCGGCCCCTCTCAAAAAAAAATAGCTGCAAAGATGAATAAAAGCAGTGGCAGAGCCAGGAATGGATTCCCGTGGATAGTACCGGTGGCAACAAGTCAATGGACGGTGACCGGTGGCTGAGCTCGATGCCGCGCGCAGCCGCCCTGTGGGCATTATTCAACAATTATTTAAACAATTAATTAAGCAGTTGATCAACTGCTTGAATAATTATCGGCCTGTTGGGCAGTTGAACGAGCATGGCAGTTGAATAATTATCCCAATTATTTATTACAGTTGAACCGTCATTGATGTAATTGGGATTATATATATTCTACTGGAGTAGGAGTAGTATTCTATACTATATCCCAATTACGTACGTACGTACCGAGCAACAATTAATTAATTACATCAAGTTGCAGTAACCCTAGCTACCGGCGTGGCTCGACACGCCATCTGTGTTAGTATTTGATGGTATCGAGTACACTGGGTACGTCGGTAGAGGCTGTAACGGGTCTAACAGACTAGAGCCGATGATTTAACACTATTTTCAATCATCAGCTTTAATGTGGAGACTAGAGCCGATGATTGATTGATCAGTGTATGATGTACAGATTGTTCAATCATATTGGATAAATCAGTAGGGATGTCGCCGATAGGATTGATTGTTGGAAGTGCAACCTTTGAGTAACTCTCGCCACGTCTTTTGGAAGCACTTTAACATCATCTCTTCCAGCGCTGCTTTTCGATCTTCAATTTCTTTTTGCTGCTCAGGAGTTAAATCGATCAAGGTAGGCGCTATTATTGCATCTGCATTGATGTCGATTGTAGCTGTGGATTTTCCAATCGATGACATGATCGATCTTCTGGTGTCCCATTGGGCGTGCCAAAATATGTTTGCGCAAAAAACTTGAAGTGAGATTCTTCACCTCAAACACACAAGACAGCTGCTGGTGTCACCATGGCCCGATGCATGCTACCATACGTACAGCTGCTGTTTGCACCATTAATTTCTTAATTTGGGCCTCCCGGCGAGGAGTGTGCATGCATGCCCCGTCCAATACACGACACCGCTTCCAGCCACCAGCGCCGGACCTCCGAGCTGACAGCACGCAGCGACGTGATCCACATATATGATTGCATTGCAGGATGAGCAGTGCGTTTATGTAGTGCACAAGAAACTAAAGCTTTTACCATAGTTCTATATTTTGATGCATTTGACTTTGGTGTCCTATGATTAAAGGTCATATTTCTTTTTTGCAGATAAAGTTAATTGGAAGACCATAGCAAGTTGGAAGATCATGACAAGTTGGAATAAATCTTGTTTGATGGATTACAAGTGATCATTTTGGTCGTACAGAACGTCTACAAAGCACTGTTCTACGAATCTAGCACCATGCGTCTGATGTATTGTAGAACGAAGCTGCAGATGCCCCAACCCGAACACATCCCGAGCACGAAGCTCAACCCGCCATCGCGCTACGGGTCCGGCATGAAGCCACCAAGCATCCATGCAGCGTACATAAAGAAGCTTGCTGCACTACTACAGAGCACGCAATAGGTGTCGGCCCATCTGTGTCGGTTTTTTGCAAACCGACAGAGATAAAGATTTTGTGTCGGTTCTAAAACTCAAAATGGCGGGAAGCTGATTTGTGTCGGTTTGTAACTAAAACCGACACAAATAATTACTTATTAGTGTCGGTTTGTATTTGCAACCGACACAA